>JARYGA010025652.1:0-27544 GCA_030545235.1 Helianthus tuberosus
TTGATACGGCTGGGATTGAATTTATATTTAGCTCAGGTAAATACTTTTAACTTATTTCCCTATACGGGCTTGGGTACGGTATATAAAATACCGCTTGGTCGGGCGTTGAATATTTAATCTTATTATGGTTAAATGATTGAGATGTCTCCGTTTAATTTGTTTTGTTGCTTAAAGCCTTTGGGGGGTTAATGACCGTGTCCCGGATATCCCTGGCATCATTTTACGAAATGGCCACGACCTTAGCACTCAGGTGTAGGCGTACATCTGTTAGTGTCTCATAAATAAAGTGGTGTGTTAATTGATCTTTAACCCGGCTCGATCCGGGCTACTGAACGCATAAGGAACATGTAAATCCTGTACAAGTTTATATATTTAAATAAGTATCCCAAGTTATAAAATATTATTTGTGCCATGTGCATTCAAATCAATCATTTTCTTAAAACCTTTTCAAAATGAGTCAGTTGATTGTATTTACCAGTGTAAACTGACGTATTTTCCAAAAAGGCTAAGTGCAGGTACTAATTGGAATTGGCTGGCTACTCCTAGCATCAATAAAGAGTCTCGCAAGCTTAGATGCCTAAAGTCTGTTGAACCATGTTATTTTATTTGCGATCCGCCTGTGGATCCTTTACTTCCGTTGTAATACTTTGATGTTACACTATTACGGATTTTAATATATTTATCCTTTTGCTTCCGCTGTGCATTTATATATTGTGTTGTTTGACTATGATGATATCAACTACGTCACGATACTCCCCTACCGGGCCCACCGGTAAAACGTGGAAATTTGGGGTGTGACACACACTCCCCGAGGTAATAAATCTATTGCCCCGGGCGCCCATAAGGTTGATGAAAGCACTTCTTTACAAGCCCAAATCGAGGCCCTCTCTTCAAAAATCAAAAGGCTTGAAATGACAAAAACGACCTCGGTTATGGCTTGTGAAGGGTGTGGTGGGTCACATGAAAATTGGAGTTGTATGAAAGATTTAGATGAACAAACTGAAACGGTAAACTACATGGATAATAGACCTAGGCCGTCGGGTCCTCCAACGGGTACCTACAACCAAGGATGGCGTAACCACCCAAATCTTGGTTGGAGAGATCCCGGAAATAGTAGTAACCAACAAAACCAACGAACTAATTTTCAACAACCACAAAATTTTCCTCAACAACAAGGTGGAAGAGAAAGGCTTGAAGATACCATATCTCGCCTCATCTCTGACACTGAAAAGAAGAACTCGGATCGATTCCAACAAATGGAATCGAATTTCAGAAACCAACAAGCTAGTATTCAAAACGTTGAAAAACAATTAAATCAACTAGCTCAAAATTTCTCCGAGAGACCACAAGGCGCATTACCCAGTAATACCGAACCAAACCCAAAGGCACAAGTCCATCTCATCACATTACGAAATCGAACCGTGGGTCCTGAGGATGCTCCATTGCCGCCAAATGGAAGAAGTCATTCTGGCCAGCCTATGACTCCTCCTGCACCAGAAAAGGCTTCTATACCGAATCAGGAGCCCACCAAGAATCCTCCAATCCCGTACCCCGGTAGGTTAAATCGTCAAAAGACCGATGAGCAATTCGCAAAGTTCGAAAGTTTACTAAAACAATTGCATGTTAATATTCCTTTTATTGAGGTCCTAACCCAAATGCCTAAATATGAAAAATTCATGAGGGATTTCCTCACTCACAAAAAGAAAATTGAATCGTTGCAATTAGTTAACCTAGGCGAAGAATGCTCAGCTCTAGTACTCAACAAACTTCCACAAAAGAAAATCGACCCCGGGAGCTTCACAATCCCTTGTTCGATTGGGAAGTCCCCCGTCCAAAATGCTTTAGCCGATCTTGGGGCTAGCATCAACCTCATGCCCACCTCAATGTTCAAGCGACTCGGCCTAGGAGCAACAAGCCCTACAAAGATGAGCATACAACTCGCCGACAGGTCCGTCAAGTTTCCACATGGGGTCATCGAAAATTTGCTAGTCAAGGTCGACAAATTCGTTTTTCCAACCGACTTTGTTATCCTAGACATGGAGGAAGACACCGAGGTCCCCCTCATCCTCGGGAGACCATTCTTAGCCACCGCTCAAGCAGTGGTGGATATGAATGACGGAACTCTAACATTGAAGTTTGGGGATGAGGAAGTGAAATTTGAATGTGGAAAGAGAGTAGAGGAAGAAGATCCGGTCAACTACATGAAGGTCATAGACTCAAGCTTGGATGACGCTCTCCGACGGTGTAACATGGGATGCAATACATCCCACTTGGGTAACATATGACCAGGCATTGGGTCTAGCCAAGGACCCTTATAAACGTGGCGCACCATGGAGGCATTCCACGGAACTATCCTTAGTTTAATTTAGATTAGTTTTTATGTTTTCTAGTTAGTTTAATTTTCAGGAATAAAACACACTCATGGTGGTAAAGGATGAAAAGGGAAACGAGAAAAATGATCCCATGCACAAGGACGAGGCAACCCGACAATTTTCTCCCTTTCAGAAGGTTCAACACGGGTCGTGCCCAACCAACACGGCCCCGTGTCGAACCACCTGCAGAAAACGCCCAGTACAGGTAACTGGACACGGGCCGTGTTCACCCAACACGCCCCCGTGTCCAGACTTCTGTTTCTCTTATTTCAATTTTGTTACTGGCACTTGAACACGGGGCCGTGCCCGGATAACACGGGGCCGTGTTCAGTGCCCAGTAACACAAAATTTTGCTTTTTAAACACTAATTTACACATCTAATCAACCTAAAAATTTATTTTTGGGACACATTGAGGACAATGTGTAATTTAAGTGTGGGGGGGATGCTAAAACCTTGAATTTTGCAAGTCCTAAATACAAGCCTTACACAAAACTCTATTGGAACCGCTAATCACCCCAAATTTTTTTCAAAAATTTCAATTTTTTTTACTTGTCTAGGTTTAACTCGGGAAATTCAAGCTCTCAAAAAGGTTATATTTTTACAAATTTACAACCGATAGCGTAGTGATAAAAAGAACCAACATAAGAAAATTATGAAAAGGCATGACAAACTTATTTAAAATTTGATTATATATACTTGATCACATAAAAACCCATTTCCACAAAAGTGAGTTTTGAGCCTTTATTGAGCACACAATTTCATATCATTTGACTAAATGCTCATTTTTCGTTTCTTGTGTGAATAGCCGCTTGGTTCTTACGACTCTAGAACTTGCCATGACAATACATTCCCGGTCCTTATCAACTTAAACCCGAGTAAGTAAATGATAGAGGCATTAGGACTAACCTTTTTCATTTCTACACCATTATTTTTCTTTTTCTTTTACCACCTACCAAAAAATCCCCCTAGTTAGCCCCTTTGAGCCTAAACCTTTTCGTTTCATCACTCAAAAAAAAAAAAAAAAAAAACCCTTTCACCCACCAAAACCTTTTTTATTTTTAACCCTTTATTTTAGTAACAAGTTCGGTTCTTCGAAAAAAAAAATGAAGCAAAAAGAAAATAAACAAACAAAGTAATCAAAAATAACTTTGTTTGAATAAAAGCTTCATCAAAAATAAAAAGTTGCAAAAATACGAGAATCGACACTTGTTACGCTTTTTAGCCCTTTTTCTACTAACCACTAACCCAACCACCTACCTTTAACTCTAGCCAACCCTTAACCCACAAAGTCCTCTTGATATCTACAAATGTATAAAAGTTAAAAAGGAGGAGGATTGATTTCTTGGCAAGCCGATGGTAGGAATAAGTTCCAGGACCGCTCTCGAGTGATTCACTAAAAATACACCTTCGGCCGAGTGTGAGTGATTTCCCCGTGAGGTATGTGAACTTGTATATAAATAGAATTTTAAAAAGGCATGTTATGCCCAAATAAGTAATTTCTTTTATGAACAGTTCTAAATAAATCATTACGAATAAGAGTGTAAATAAATAAAAATAAAACCCCAAAAAGATCTTGGAAATCCCGACACTCTATGACAAGCCCAAAACCTTCTCTTCTACCTATTCCATTTGGGAGTGTAAGCCAAATATTAAAGAGTTTTGCTTGAGGACAAGCAAAAGTTCAAGTGTGGGGGTATTTGATGTGTGTAAAATGCAACATATAAATTACATCAAATGAGGCATAAAACTAACCCTTTTTTAGTACTAATATTGGAAAAAGAGTGTTTTTGCCTTCCTTTTGTATTTTCAGGATTAAATGAGCTCAAAAACACAAAAGAAGCAAAAAGACAGCTAAACCCAACATAAATACAAGAAAAGGAACATTAGTGGATTGCCCTTCCAAAGCAAAATAGAGAAAACAGAAGGCTGAACACGCCTCGTGCTCAGCCAGCACGGGGCCGTGCCCAAGAAGCAGCAGAAAAGACAAACCTATAGAAGCTTCTATTGCCCACCACGGGCCGTGCTCAGCGGACACGGGGGCGTGTAGAAAGTACAGCAGGCGCATTTATTGTAATTGCGAATTACAATTAATGAGGAGAGAGAGTGTCAGACGGGCACGGGGCCGTGTCCAGCGGACACGGGGCCGTGTCCAGCTCTCTGTTCAGCCTATAAATAGGAGTGCTTGGATTCATTTCATCTCATCCCTTGGCACACCACCTCTCTCACACTTCATCCACCACCCACCACCATCACAACACCATCATCCACCACCATCATCCATTGTCCATCATAGAGTGTGTGAGTCGTCTCGGGATCCAAGATTGATCGTAAGAGTTCTTGACAATCAAGGCCATGTTTGCCTAAGTCTCTTACATCACTTGGTGAAGACAAAGTGTCTAGTATAATACTTTTTATTTCTAATCTTTTGCACTTTTTATTTGGTTTTGTATTAATGACTTTAATAACTAGTTACTTATGTTGAAGGTGATCTTTCCTTATCGTTTGTCCGTGGTGTCTTGGCATTATTTTACTGTCTATATAAAATAAAGGATTTTCACCATTCATATCTCCACGGTCTATATGGAGGTATGTTGGCTACCTGGTAGGGGGTTAAGGGAACGGTTTGGTAAAGGTCTTGCCATTGTTCAGCGTTTAGAGGTCCTGCAATGGACCTGGGTCAAATTTAGTAGGACCTCCTTCAATACTTCACGGTATTGGATGGCGGGGGTCCAAACTCTTTGATCCCCTCATAAGTTAACTACTATTAATACTATAACCCGGCTATTTAGGACTGTATCCCTGCTGACTCAGACTACTTAATCGAGGGTAACGTCACCGCCAAAAGCGGGGCCTACCACAATACTGCATTAATAACTTAATTCATTATCTTCCAATAATCCACCCCTTTAGGATTGTATCCCTGCTGACTCAAACTACTGGGGTGAGGGTAACGTCACCTTCAAAAGAGGGGCCTACTACAATAACTAAGATAATCTCTTAATTATGTGCAAAAGTGCGGAAGTAATCAAAGGTTATACTAGATACGAGTCGGAACCAAGTGATTCATCTTGTCTATCTGTTTTTATTTTATTTTTATTTTCAGCATTTTAGTTAGTTTTTATTTTTCTTTGTTTAAAACATTTTTCTAAACTTTTATTTTGGTTAGACGTTGAGGATAAACCGGTATTAAAAGCTCTTGTGTCCTTGGACGACCTCGGTATCTTACCAACGCTATACTACGCTCAACGATGGGTGCACTTGCCCATATGTGTGTTTAGTGTTAGTGAAATATCGTGTTTTATAAATTTAAAACTTGGCTAAAATAAGTGTTAAAAAGGGCTTAAAATATACACCTAAAATATACGACACTTTACCGCACAACAATGCAACAGGCCAAACCCCATTTTCCTTGGTATTTGGAGCAGAAGCAATGATTCCAATGGAAATGGCAATACCTACTGCAAGATCTACCCTAAGTATCCTGAACAGAATCCTGAAGCCTTGAGTCAGGATTTGGATACTATAGATGAAAAGAGAGATGCAGCAAGGCTAAGGATGGCAGCATATCAACAAAGAATATCCAGAGCATATAACAAGAATATTAGAACCAGAAGATTTAAGGTTGGAGATTGGGTGTTAAGAAAGGCTTTTCAGAATACTACTAATCCTGCCGATGGTAAGCTAGCTCCAAAATGGGAAGGACCATATGAAGTTGAATCAGAAGCAGGGAAAGAAGCATATAGACTCGAGAATATGGAAGGGGATATGCTACCGAGATCTTGGAATGGTATACACCTTAAGCTTTATTTCAAGTGAGTTTAGAATTTAATTTCTAACTCAGGATGGTATGAATTCTATCTATTTTAAATATGTTTGGTTTAATTTATTCTTTGAAACCCAATACTAACTTAAGCATCGGAGGGGTGTTAGCCAAGCTAACACCCACCTTAGTTTAAGGATGTTTTGCAGTATATGCTCCGGGATATAGCTCCAGGATGTTCACTCAGGATACTTCAAGAAGATTAGAGGATTGGCCCCCTCTCTCACGTACAAGGGATCCTGATCCCTTCACAGGTTTAAAGGTATTCACCTTTCTTCCGAATTGGGTTTAAACACTCCGCCTGGAGCGCAAGTTATTCAGGGATAGTTCAAGGTGGCGGGACCAGTTCATGTAAAAGTGGCTGACAATTTCGTTACTGTTGGCTATATCCTGAATCCTAAAGGTATATGAGGATTGATCACCCTCTCTCACGAAAGGGTATTTTCATACTCTCTAAGGTTTAAAGGTTTTCACCTTTCTAAGTCTAGGGGTTTATACACTCCCGCCTGTAGCGCACGAAAATTTGGGATTTTCCCCAGGATATAAGGAATTTATCTCCAGTACATTCTTGGGTTTTACCCCTGTGACATGAAAAATTGCCTATACAATGGAAACTGACATTCAGAAGATTTCTAAGCATTTGAAGACATTGTATACAGGGGACATTCCTACCAAGGCAATGATGTAAAGCTCAAAGGATAAGGTTCAGAACTAATGCACTAAGTGTCTTAGACAGGGGACATCTTCATTGGAAGAGTTGTAAAGGGATTGAAGTTTGGTAATAGGTTTATACCCTATTCCTGGTATGATTTTTCCTTTGAAAACATCGTTTAAGTTTTTGATAATACTATGTTTGGTAAGAGGTTAAATATCCTGATATGTTCTCAAAATATATTTTCAAAATACTTCTCAGAATATTTGATTAAAATATTTGATACTAATACTAGTTTGAAACTTTGATCATTTAAGTATTATCAAAACAGGTTTTGGAAAGATAGATTGTTTTTCACTCTTTAAAGAACTTTCTACAAAGTTGAACGAATCTAATAACAGTTTTTATTATATATCATTGAGCATATTGATCAGGATATTTTCATAAGATAACAATACAAAATTTTTACAAAGCTAAGATCTATGTTAAGAAAGACAATAACAAGAAAAATGAAAAATGAAATTATTTGAAACAATCAGTACTGGTTGATAACCGAAGGTTTCATCCTGAAACCCAGGACCCATCCACCTTCGGCTATCAAATTGTTTTGATGCAGAAATAAAAATTGTTCATAGGACGTAAAATTGTTCAAACAATTTAAAGGAAATAAGCTTTAGGGGGTAGTGCCTTCTTTGTCCATAATAATTTCAGCAGCATCCGTCTTGGGATCCGCCTCAGCATCCTTCTCAGCATCGGTTGCTTTTTCAACTGTTTTGGAAGACTCTTCGATAGCTGATTTGGAAGAAGTGCCGCTGAGGTTCTTTAACTTGGTCTCCCAGGCACCAACATCCCAAGAAGGGCATTCAAAACCGAATGTTTTGGCTTCATGGGCCATCTTCAACCTGGCTTGGAGGAGAGAAATGACGACGGAACTCTTGAGGCTTTCTTGGTAGCTGACCATATCCCATTCATATTGCACATGGGCAGCTTCAAGATCGGCCTGGGCTTGAAGAGTAGCTTTGTTGATAGCAGTTTGGTGTTCTTGAATCATAGCTTTGAATTTCTCCTCGTAATTGTTGTGGGCTAATTTCTAAGCTCATATCCTGAGAAATATCTTGGCTTATATCTTGATTAAATAATATCTGTTCATATCCGGGGTGCAGATTCAGGGTATTGGTAACATCCTGAATGGTATCCTCAGGATCACTAACGGATTATGTGCAGGTACGTGGGCTGGAAGCTAGCAACGTTCACAAAGACTTATTCTGCGGAAGACTCGGTCCAAACCGTTCAAAGAAAGACGTTGAAGCCTTATTACTCGGTCTACAACGTTCGTGATGGAATATTCGGAGCATCCCATATTTATAGGGATATTTGTTTGTATTTCGTTACTATAAATAGGAGGAACACCAGATCGAATAGGACACAACAATTTCACTGCAATCACACTCACTACACATTAACACTTGTTCTTTCGCAATTTGTACTCTCACACGAATTCATTGTAACACTTAGCGATCTGGTTGATATCCTGCACTGTATCCTGAAGTTTAAAGCAATAAGAAGAACAAGGCAGCTGCGATTGTCAGCTCCCGAGGTTTTATGCCGGCGATCTAGATTGATCAAGGGCTTTCCTCGTACATCTCGTGTCGTTTCCTCTACTTTTTGCTTATTATTTGCTCACTGTTTGATCGCAGATACAGCTCAATATCCTGAGCCGTATCCTGAATACTGATTTTCTAAATAACTCAACAAGCATATTTTCTATAAACTTTCTAGCACACTACCTCACATTACTAATTTGATCACTAAATTGCTTCGGTAATTTTTGACCAAAACAATTTGGCGCCCACCGTGGGGCAAGTGGTGCTCTCTATACTAAATTTTTTTGTTAAATCGCTAATCGGTTTTTTATTTTTAAAACTTTTTGCTACATTGTCCACAATGGCCTCACGATCAAACATGAGTTCCTCTACTATGTCTGCTACGACTTCTGCTACTACAGGTTCAGTGCTTCCACCACCTCCTCCAAGAATGCCAGCCTCTACACGACCTCAGGATATTATCCCTACCCGCAGTGTTCAGGAATCTGCCCCTGTTTTAGCATCTAATGACGAAATTTTAACCTTGTTTGGAAGTGTGCAGGAACAAATGAGGCAGCAGCAGGAAACAAACCAAATGCTCTTAAGGGAAATACAACTCCTGAAGTCTGGCTCGAGCAGATCCGCTGAGGATATTGTCACTCCATTGCAACCCAGAACTTTGAACTTCAGTTCAGCTGTGTATACTGAGGATAACAGGGGGAATATTGTGCCCAGCCTTCCTCAGAATCATACCCCTGAAATACCCTCCTCGGTCAGGATATCGACCATAAGGAGCTCAGGATATGTTTCAGGATATGGGCAGAATCCTCCAACGAGTAACATATTAAATAATAATAATACTCATACTACTAACAATAGTGGATCCTTGCAGGATACAGGTGTGACGTCAGCACTTACCAGGGAACTTCAAAAGTTGAAGGACATGATATCAAGTGTACCCGGGCTGGTCCAGCCAATCCCGGAAGTGTCTCAAGACAGCCATAAGATATCTCGCTTTGCATATCCTATCTGTGATGCTGAGATTCCAAAGAGATTCCAAACCCCCAACATGAAGCTTTACGATGGAACGACGGATCCTGAGGAGCATATTGCTCAGTATAGGGAGAGGATGGAGATCAACCCTATCCCTCCGGATCTCAAGGAAGCATGCTTGTGCAAGGGTTTTGGTTCAACCTTGACAGGATCAGCTTTGAAGTGGCTCTTGAATGTTCCTCCACATTCAATTACATCTTTTTCTCATTTAGTAAATTTATTTAATAGTCAGTTTTCTTGTAGTAGGAGCTTTGAAAAATTAACAAGTGATCTCTACAGAATAACGCAGGGGCCTCAGGAATCCCTTAGGGATTATGTGAACAAGTTTAGCCGAGAATCACTAGACATTCCTCATCTTGATGTTGCAACAGCTGTGCAAGCTTTCAAGATGGGGTTGCAAAAGGATTCTCAATTCTACCAAGACCTTGTAATGAACCCATGCAGGAACCTGGATGAAGCTCGGAACAGGGCCCTAAGATACATTCGGTTGGAAGATGACAGAAAGATGCAAGAAAGGATGAACTCATCCAACACTTATGAGTCAACTAACAGGAAGTCGGAATCCTCATTCAAGTCGTATCGGTCCAAGCCATATGGCAGGAATGAGAACAAGAGAGTGAATGCTGTTGAAGATGAGGATCCTGAAGAATATCCTGAATTATCTGAATATTTCTTTTCTGTTAACATTCCTGAATTGATGTATGCCATGCAGGGTCTAGGGGACAAGGCAAGATGGCCTCGAAAGAATCAACAAAAAGCGGATTGGAAAGACAAATCAAAATGGTGTGCTTTCCACGAAGATTTCGGACACATGACCGAGGATTGCATTGCTTTGAGGAAAGAGATAAGCTATCTTCTAAGCAAGGGATATTTGAAAGATCTCTTAGGAAGAAAGAAGAATAAGGGTCAGGATACTGAGAAGGATCCTGAGCGAGCAGCCTCACCTCCCACGGATGCCAAGATAATCAACTTCATTTCGGGAGGATCCGACATTTGTGGGACTTCGTATTCGGCAGCAAAGAGACATGCAAAAGAAGCTAAGTCCGAAAGGGGAGGCAAACCTGTCAGGATAACTACACTCACAACTGACAAAGTGATCACATTTGATGCTGATGACAGGGATACTGTCCAGGATCCTCACCATGATGCTCTGGTAATAACGTTATATGTGGCTAACCATTTTGTACGCAGGATATTGGTTGATAATGGCAGCTCCGTCAACATAATCCAACTAGAGACACTTAAAAGGATGAATGTATCTCCAATGGATATCACTTCGAAGTCCACCGTGCTTGTTGGGTTCAGTGGAGAGGCCAGAAACACTGTGGGAGAGATAAAGTTGCCGGTGTACGTTGAAGGAGTCAACTCGATACAACGTTTCTGTGTGATGGACTCTCTATCCTGCTATAACATTATACTGGGAAGACCGTGGATTCACGATATGAAGGCCGTGCCATCAACATATCACCAATGCATCAAGATACCTACCCCTTGGGGAGTTGTTAAAGTTGATAGCGATCAGCAGGAGGTGAAAGAATGCTACTCATCCTCGATGAAATCCTCAACCAAACCTAGTGCAGCATAGCAATTAAAGACGCGGGCCCAGGATATCGTGGAGGATCCGGAGCAGGATGTGAAGAAAATTGTCCTGGACCAGGATAATCCTGATATTTCGGTGCTCGTGGGAACCAATATCCCTCAGGATATTGAAGAGCAATTAATTAACTTTTTAAGATGCAGGATGTCAACGTTTGCATGGAAGCATGAGGATATGACAGGCATATCCAAAGATATTATCACTCACAAGCTTGGAATTGATAAATCATTCAAGCCGGTGCAACAAAAAAGAAGGAAGTTTGCTCCTGAACGCAATACAATTATTCAAGAAGAAGTTGAAAGATTGTTGAAGTCCAAAATGATTAGAGAAGTCAAATTCCCAAGGTGGCTAGCAAACGTGGTTGTGGTACAGAAGAAAAACGGAAAATGGAGAGTCTGTGTGGATTACACAGACTTGAATAAAGCTTGTCCTAAAGACCCATTTCCTCTCCCCCACATTGATGCAATGGTAGATGCCACTGCTGGGCATGAAATGCTGACTTTCATGGATCCATCCTCAGGATTTCAACAGATCCAAATGGAGCCTTCTGACCAGGAGGATACTGCTTTCATGACACCAACAGGTATTTATTGTTATACAGCTATGCCTTTTGGTTTGAAAAATGCAGGTGCAACATACCAAAGATTGGTAAACATGATGTTCAAAGACAAACTGGGGGACACCATGGAAGTGTACATTGACGATATGGTAGTAAAGTCAAAGAAAGCTCAGGATCACCTCCAGGATATTAAAGGAGCGTTTGATATCCTGGATCAGTATAATATGAAGCTGAATCCTGCTAAGTGCCATTTTGGAGTGGGGGCAGGAAAATTTCTAGGATATATGGTGACCAAAAGAGGAATAGAAGCAAGCCCGGAGCAGATTAAAGCCATCTTGGATATTAAATCACCCTCAAATATGAAAGATGTTCAACGATTAACGGGGCGAGTGGCAGCATTAAACAGATTTATCTCAAGATCCTCAGAGAAATGCAAAGATTTTTATGATATCCTGAAGAAGAACAAAAAATTCGAGTGGGGTGAGAAGCATGAAGCGGCCCTACAGGAGTTAAAGCAATATCTTTCAACCGCACCTCTACTGATGAAGCCTGAGAATGGTGAACCATTATCCCTATACCTCGCGGTATCAGGGAACGCTGTAAGTGCCGTCCTTGTAAAGGACCATGAAGGTCAGCAATATCCTGTTTATTATGTTAGCAAAAGTTTGTTAGATGCTGAAACTAGGTATTCTCACTTAGAAAAATTAATACTAGCATTAGTCATGGCATCAACAAAACTTAGACATTATTTTGAGACTCATAGGATTCATGTTAAAACAAATTATCCTGTCAAGAATGTGCTTAGGAAACCAGAGATGTCAGGCAGGATGGCTAAGTGGTCAGTAAAGTTGAGTGCTTAGGATTTAGTATATGAACCTAGGAATGCCATAAAATCTCAGGCTTTAGCTGACTTTGTGGCTGATTTTAGTAGTGACATCCAGAATGAGGTAGACCTAGAAGTTCAACAATTAGGAGAATCCTCAGGATCCTGGACATTATATACTGATGGTGCATCTAATATAAGAGGAGTAGGATTGGGAATACTACTAAAATCGCCACAGGGGGACATATTACCCCAGGCTATTAGGTGTGAATTTCCTGCTACCAATAATGAGGCAGAATATGAAGCTTTAATTGCAGGATTAGAGTTGGCTAAGAATATGAGTATAAAAAATTTACAAGCATATGTTGACTCTTTGTTAATTACTAACCATTTTAATGGATCATATGCAGTTAAGGGTGAGAAATTGACTGAATATCTTGATATTCTCAAAAAATTAGCAGGATATTTCGATGTTTTTACACTTGAACAGGTACCAAGAGAGGATAATGCTGAAGCAGATGCCTTAGCAAATCTGGGATCATCAATCAGGATACCGGAAGGGACCCAAATACCAATAATACATGTCTTATATCCTGCAACTAATCCTCAGGGTAAAGAAGTAGCGGATATTCGGGATCCTGGAGTGGAATATCCTGAACAGGATCCTAAATCCTGGACAACTCCAATTTTGAAATATCTTAAAGATGGACACATCCCCGAAAATGAAAATCCTAAGGCATTTAGGATGAAGGTATCACGATTCACTATTATAAATAATATTCTATACAAGAAATCGCTTGCAGGACCATATTTAAGATGCTTGGAGGATCATGAAGCCAGAAAAGTACTTCAGGATATACATGAAGGGGACTGTGGTAATCACACTGGGGGCAGATCATTATTCTCGAAAGTATTGAGGACAGGATACTTTTGGCCAACAATGAGAAAAGATGCTGCAGAATATGCTCGAAGATGTTATGCATGTCAAAGGCATAGTAACATACTACATCAACCAGCTGAACCACTATATCCCGTAGTTTCCCCTTGGCCATTCATGAAGTGGGGGATGGATATAGTAGGGAAGTTACCAAAGGCTCCGGGAGGAAAAGTATTTATGTTAGCAATGACGGATTATTTCTCTAAGTGGGTCGAGGCTGAAGCATTCGTTCAAGTAAGAGACCAAGAAGTAGTATCCTTCATAAAGAGGAATATCCTGACTAGGTTTGGAGTACCAGCTGAGATCATTTGTGATAATGGGTCCCAGTTTATTAGCAAAAGGACTACTGACTTTTGCAAGAGTTGGGGAATCAAAATGATCACATCTACTCCGGTACATCCTCAAGCGAATGGACAAGCCGAATCCTCGAACAAGATAATAGTCAATAACTTAAAGAAGAGACTTGGAGCCAAAAAAGGAAGATGGGCGGAAGAGTTACCCTTTGTTTTGTGGGCTGATAGGACAACGGTGAAGAATGCAACTGGCCAAACCCCGTTTTCCTTGGTATTTGGAGCAGAGGCAATGATCCCAACAGAAATGACGATACCTACTGCAAGATCTATGCTACAGGATCCTGAACAGAATCCTGAAGTCTTATGTCAGGATTTGGATACTATAGATGAAAAAAGAGATGCAGCAAGGCTAAGGATAGCAGCATATCAACAAAGAATATCCAGAGCATATAATAAGAACATAAGGACTAGAAGATTTCGAGTTGGTGATTGGGTGCTGAGAAAGGCTTTTCAAAATACCACTAATCCTGCCGATGGCAAGCTAGCTCCGAAATGGGAAGGACCTTATGAAGTCGAGTCAGAAGCAGGGAAATGAGTATATCGACTCAGGAATATGGAAGGAGATATGCTACCAAGATCCTGGAATGCAATACATTTGAAGCTCTATTTCAAGTAAGAGTAGAATTTATTTTCTATCTCGGAATGGTATGTGTTCTATCTCTTTAAAATATATATTTGTTTATTATCTTGAACCCAATACTGACTTAAGCATCGGAGGGGTGTTAGCCAAGCTAACACCCACCTTAGTTTAGAATTGTTTTGCAGGATATGTTTCAGGATATAGCTCTAGGATATATACTCAGGATAAGTCGAAAGATTAGAGGATTGGCCCCCTCTCTCACGTTCAAGGGATCCTGATCCCTTCAAAGGTTTAAAGGTATTCACCTTTCTTTCGAATTGGGTTTAAACACCTCGCCTGGAGCGCAAGTTATCTAGGTGTAGTTCAAGGTAGCGGGACCAGTTCATGTAAAAGTGGCTGACAATTTCGTTACTGTTGGCTATATCCTGGATCCTAAAGGTATATGAGGATTGATCACCCTCTCTCACGAAAGAGTATTTTCATACTCTCAAAGGTTTAAAGGTTTTCACCTTTCTAAGTCTAGGAGTTTATACACTCTCGCCTGTAGCGCATGAAATTCAGGGTTTATCCCCAGATATCAGGGTTTATCCCCAATATGCTAAGGATTCTTTTCAGGATATCAGGGGTTCTGCCCTTGGGCATTCGGAATTCATTCGAGTCAAAAGGTAAATACATTTGTGTCTTTGTCAAACGCAGGGGACACACATTATTCTAATTCAAAGGATGGATCCAAGTTTATAAGTATGCACTGGGGACAAATTGATGACAAAGGATTGGAACTGATTCTCTAAGAATCTCTGGTATGATCTCTCCTTTTTACTTGGATAATTTATGGGTTATATTTCAATATCCCTTTTAAGATATCTTTCAGGATATCTCCCAGGATACATTTATGATATGTGTTCCTAAGAATGTTCTAACCAAACAGTTTTCACAAATAAAATTTGTGTGACAATAATAATAAAGTCAAAAGGGTAGTTATATTATTAACATTCCAAAAGATGTGCTCTTAGTTTCACCTCAAAACAAGGCCCATTCACTAAGAGCAATAATAGTTCATAACTATATTTACCCAACAGTTGAGGGCTTCATCTCAAACCGAGACCCATCCACCTTCAACTGTTGTATTGTTCAAAAAGCATGCAGGAAATGTAAATTGTTCAGGTACGGGAAAGTAAAATGCGGAAAAGTAAATTGTTTGTGGAACTACAGACCAACATTCCGATTCAAAAAGGTGGGCTCTGGCCTTGGCACGTATATCCGTCATCGCCCACCTAAATGCCCTCACACAGCGGCATCACCTCCGACCTTCTCAGACTTATCCGCTCCAGCATCTTGACCAGCATCCTGACCAATGTCCATCTCAGGATCACCTCCAGCATCCTTCTTCTCTCCAGCTTGGACCACCACCTCCGTTGACTTGGAAGACTCACCGGCTTCAGCAGGAAGTGGCACAGCTTTGCCTCCGAGCTCCTTCAATTTAGCCACCCAGGATTCGACTGGCCAAGATGGACAAATAAGGCCCGTCTCCTTGGCCTCATAGGCCATCTTGATGCGTGCTTGTAGCAGGGAGACGATAGCAGAAGCCTTGATTCCCTCTCGAAAGCTGATCAAGGCCTGATCATGGTCCATTTGAACGCTGGCAAGTTTGACCTCAGCATCTTGGGTGACCTTCTTTAGCAAGCTTTCATAGTGCCGGCTCTTTGCTTCGGCAATAGCACCTTGGTCAGCAACGGTGCTCTCGAGCTGCTTGATCCTGGCTTCATGAAGTGCCACAGTACCACAAGCGTCATTGTACAAGTGGAGCAAATGCTGGAGGCCCTGTACATTGATCACAGGTATGGGGTTAGAATGTATGCTGACTAAGACATCCTACCAGGATATCCTGTTAGGATATACGTGCAGGATATATGTGCAGGATATACATGAAGGATATGCGGCAGGATATTACCTTGTTGAGGAAGGATGTCATTGGCTCTAAGGAGTCGGAGAAGCTGAGTTCATCATAGGAAAACCCTTCTGAGCCTGGAGTACTGACCTCAAGGCCCTTTCTCTTTTTCGCTGCGGAAGCACGGGTTCTTGGATTGGCCTTGGGAGCCGGGAGTGGCTTGGAGCTGGTGGTAGCAGGAGTCTCCTTCTTGACTATGGCTGGAGTTGGATAGCTGTCAAGTTCATCCAGGTCTAGATAGACTGGGACTTTGCTGGAATCTGCACACAGGGAGTAAATTCTAAATCCCTCCTATAAATAACAGATAAGAAGCATATGTATGCAGGATATCTTGCAGGATTCTTACCAGACATGTTGGCACTTGAAAGAGGGCTTGGAGTTGGTGGAGAAGGATTGAAACTTCTTTCTGCCTCTGGGAGAAGTCTAATGGCGTCTATTCTTTCTTGGGAATTAGCAAGAGGAGGAGCAATCTTCCTGAAATCAGCTGCACAATAAAGAAGATAAATTAGTTCAGGATATGGAACAGGATAAGCAACAGGATCATTCTTAAACCCTAAATCCTACCCTTTTTCAACCATTGTACCGGATATTCCGTCCCACCAGGGATTGAGTCCCTTTTTACAAAGAAAAACTTGGATTGCCAACCATCCTCGTTCCTGGTGGCACGAAGTATCAATGGGTCACCGGAAGTAGAATAAAACAGAAATCTACATGATCCGTGGCATCTAAGCTTGTAAGCCAGGGGGAGATCATGGATGGAAAGATCAGGAATGTGGTTTCTCTTGATCTGGTCAAGAACAGATAAAACACGCCAGAGCATTGGCATTGTCTGGCTAAAAGAGATTTTTGTGGTTTTAAAGAATTCGGTGATGAAGTCCGGAAAGGGGAATCGTAGCCCTAGGGTAAAAGGAAAAGCACTAAAGCATATCCACTCGTTGGAGACCATATCTGACCGGATTTCACGGTCAAACGGTCTAAATACGGTTCCTTCCGGGAAGATACCGGAGGATTTTAAGGCTGACAGGTGGGCACTATCAAAGGTACACGCTTCCTTCTCCGGTTCTTGGAGAAGGTTTTGTTGGAAGAACGTAGGGGCCGAGTCACCTAAACTAAATCTTGTGTGGCGCGGCATTTGATCGCCTGAATTTTTCGCCGGAGAGAAAAGATGAAGATAAGTATGAAAGATAGAGAGAAAATGTACCTTTTCCTTGTCGATTATGATTAAAAAGGGATGAGGATGAGAAGATATAGGGCATGATGAGTAGATATAGGCTGGGTAGTTGCAAACGGTCACATCACAGGTCTTATCTCTTAATTGCCTCGGTTTGCGTAAAAAATGTAACCGTTAGTAATGAGGATACTAAACGGTAACATTTTTGGGGACAATTGTTGTGGGCTAATTTCTAAGCTCATATCCTGAGAAATATCTTGGCTTATATCTTGATTAAATAATATCTGTTCATATCCGGGGTGCAGATTCAGGGTATTGGTAACATCCTGGATGGTATCCTCAGGATCACTAACGGATTATGTGCAGGTACGTGGGCTGGAAGCTAGCAACGTTCACAAAGACTTATTCTGCGGAAGACTCGGTCCAAACCGTTCAAAGAAAGACGTTGAAGCCTTATTACTCGGTCTACAACGTTCGTGATGGAATATTCGGAGCATCCCATATTTATAGGGATATTTGTTTGTATTTCGTTACTATAAATAGGAGGAACACCAGATCGAATAGGACACAACAATTTCACTGCAATCACACTCACTACACATTAACACTTGTTCTTTCGCAATTTGTACTCTCACACGAATTCATTGTAACACTTAGCGATCTGGTTGATATCCTGCACTGTATCCTGAAGTTTAAAGCAATAAGAAGAACAAGGCAGCTGCGATTGTCAGCTCCCGAGGTTTTATGCCGGCGATCTAGATTGATCAAGGGCTTTCCTCGTACATCTCATGTCGTTTCCTCTACTTTTTGCTTATTATTTGCTCACTGTTTGATCGCAGATACAGCTCAATATCCTGAGCCGTATCCTGAATACTGATTTTCTAAATAACTCAACAAGCATATTTTCTATAAACTTTCTAGCACACTACCTCACATTACTAATTTGATCACTAAATTGCTTCGGTAATTTTTGACCAAAACAGTAATGACGAGATTTGGCGGCTGCAATCATGCCTTGATCGGAGATTGTGATTTCTGCTTCCTTTAGCTTAGATTCAAGCATCTTGTTAAGCTTACAGGATTCTTGATATAGGTGAACCAGACGCTCAAGACCCTACGAAGGTAAGAGGACAGGTATTAATATTGATAAATCTTTGTAAATGATGTAAACCGCAGGATATGATATGAGAATACTAACCTGGTTAAGAAAGGAAGTCATAAACCCGCTAGTTTCAATGAACCCGTGCTTCTCATAAGGAAATATGTCAGAAATGACAGGGGAATCAGGCTCCTTCCTTTTGCGGGAACTTGAACTCCGGGGCTTGGTAGCCGGTGAAGGTTTGAGAATAATTATGGCTTTGGAACTGCTGGGTTTGGATAAGGCTGTGGCCTTGGGACTAGGTTCTTTCTTGACCTGAATCTGATTAGAATAACTGTCCAACTCGTCGAGGTCAAAGACTTCAGGGATCTTGGCCGGTGCTGCATAAAGGGAAAAGTTTTACATCATTATTACTCTTCATTTTATTATTATACTGTGTTAGCTAATTATTTTAAAGGTAATCCTTACCAGACATTTCAGATGACGAGTATTGACTGGAACTCGGGACGTGTGTGGTGAAAGTCCTGTCTATTGCAGATAACTGGTAAACAGTGTTGATTCTTGCTTCTGATTCAACGGTAGGGGGGAGCTACTTCCTTGAAATTTACTGCATAAGGATAAAAAAGAAGGATATTAGTAGAAGATAAAAATCAAATGGTCCATGGGAATATTTATGACCCTACCGGTGGTTAACCACTCCACCGGAAGGTTGGCACCCTCAGAAATGGAGTCTCATTTGACAAAGAAGAACTTGCGTTGCCATCCGTCTTCGTTTTTGGTGGCTTTAAGAATCAGGGGTTTTCTAGAGGTCGAGAAAAGCAATAACCGGCTAGAGCCATGGGATCGGAGGCGATAAGAAATAGGCAAATCCTCGATGCGGAGGTCGGGGCAATGAAGGTTTTTGATTTGGTTAAGTACAATTAATACTCTCCAAACCATGGGCATGGTTTGAGCAAAAGAGATGCCGGTGGTTGGGAAGAATTGCATCATGAATTCGGGAAAAGGGTATCGAAGACCTAGCGAAAAAGGATATGCTGGAAAGCAAACCCATTCAGTGGAAGAAACATCCGATCGAATTGACCGATCGAACGGTCTAAAGACCGTGTTATTGGGGAAAGCGCCGGAAGCTCTCAAAGCCGCGATGTCTGCGTTGTCAAAAGCACAGACCTCCTTTTCGGGATTTTTGAGGAGATTTTGCTGGGAGAAGGTCTCGGCATCCATTATGAATAAGACGATGAAAATTAATAGAAAGTAAATGAGAAATGGAGAATTACCTAAAGGCTCTGTTGAAGATATCTGCTTTTCAAACAAGAAAAGAGAAGATATAGGGGCATTATGGATATCCATTGAGCAAAAAGCGTGTTGGAGGTTACGATGT
Organism: Helianthus tuberosus; assembly: GCA_030545235.1. Taxonomy (NCBI): domain Eukaryota; kingdom Viridiplantae; phylum Streptophyta; class Magnoliopsida; order Asterales; family Asteraceae; genus Helianthus; species Helianthus tuberosus. The sequence goes on from JARYGA010025652.1 coordinate 19,927, forward strand.
GATCTCGACCGTCGCTTCGTTTTAAATGCCTTGAATTATGGGATAAGACTTTTGAAATATATCCGTTGGATTGGTATACCAACCGATATATTTGGGGACAATTGTTATGGGTCATTTTCTGAGTATACATATCCTGACTAATATCCCGCTTTTAATTGTTTATTTGTGACCAGGATACTGGACGGGGATATTGCTAACATCCTGGGCGATATCCTAAGGTTGAGTGAATTAAACACGTGCAGGTTAATGGCTGTAAGTTACTAACGGTCATCAGGACTTCTTCTCCTCAAGACTCGGGCGTATTTGTTATGAGGAAGCCGTTGAACCCGAAAGACTTGGTCCTCAACGTTCGAGTGGGAATATTCGCTGGATCCCGGAAGTTTAGGATAGTTTGTTACATTATCTTTACTATAAATAGATGGGGGCGGATCAGTTTAAGGCACACAATTTTACACTTACACTCTCGAACACTTTTACTCTCTAGCTCACCGCAAACACCACACTCAAACACTTGTATTCAAATTACATTGTAACACATAGTCGATCCGCACCACATCCTACACTGTATCCTGATACTTGAAGCAATAAGAAGAACATGGCAGCTGCGATTGTCAGCTCCCGAGGTTTTATGCCGGCGATCTAGATTGATCAAGGGCTTTCCTCGTACATCACGTGTCAACTTTTACATTTTTGCTCATTGCTTGATCATAGATACAACTCTATATCCTGAGCCGTATCCAGAAACTGTTTTCATATCTAACTTGGTTAACATATTTTTTACACATAACTCTAGCACACTACCTCACTTTACTAATTTGATCACTTAATTGCTTAGGTAATTTTTGACCAAAACAAAAATAATAGAAACGAATTTTCATACCAGTACCGATGCTCATTTTTTTTTTTTTTGAATGGCAACCTCCGGTCTGCTCTATTCATCAATAATTCTAATATTTATCACCCTTGCCCAAGATTGAACCTAGAACGTCTCCCTTAAGAGGCATATACCTCTACCAATTGGGCTAGCCCCACATTGGCAAATCATAGAATCGGACACAACAACAATCGAACTTGCGTCAGCTGCTTGCAATACAATGCATCAACCCTCACAACACATCATTTGATGTGTATGTTGTTCAGTTGATATCAGTTTGGTTGGTTTGCATTGTATGTTTATTTTTTTCAACGTTGCCATATAAACATTATGGAAAACGGCTATTGTGCCGCTATCGTACCAACCCAAACAGAAACCTACTTAACAACATTTGTATCATTACCGGGATTTATTTTTGTTGTTTTTCCTTTCGATAAACTAAGATCGTATTGCTATCATACCGTACTGAACTGAACAACATCGGTACCGGTATGTATTATTTTTTATAGTTTTTTGATTGATAATATATATCGTGTCATTAACGTAGTGATCCGAACGTAAGTTATTATAAAAAATCAAACTAAATGCTAACAAAATAAAAAGAACAAATACCTAAAAATGATGTTTTTACTAAACAATTAAATGAATAATTGATAAAATGTTACCAAAATAAAAATAAACACTTAAAATATTTAAACTAGTGTTCATCGTAAGTTTATGTTAATATATATATAAGAGTAAACTGCAATTTTACCCCCTGAGGTTAGGGGTCATTGGCACCCTTACCCCCCCCCCCTAAGGAAATAATTGCAATTTTACCCCCCACTGTTCACTGTTATATCGCAACCTTACCCCCCGGCCTCAGTCAACGGTAGTTTGACCCTTATAGGTAAGGGTATTTTGGTAATCTTACCCTATATTTATTATTATGTTATTATTTTTATTATTATTGTTATTATGTATATATAAAAAATACATACTTCTTCTTCTTCAATATCCTTTTCTTGCCCAGGATCTCTCCTGTCTCTCTCACATCCACCACAATAATCACCACCGGGCACCACCACTGCCACCGCCATTCACCACCACAACCACCGCAACTGCCGCCGCCACACAACCACCCGGTCCTGTCTCTCTCTCATCACCACCCATTGATCTACCATGCTCATCTCAATCAATAGCAACAATTAATCCGACCAATCTGAATCTCAGTAAGTCACGTAATCTCAATCTAGATCTCTACATCACTTTTCTTCATAGATTCTGTATATGATGATGTTTTTACAGCATTAATGATGTTCTTATCTTGCATTACATTAGCTCTTGATTAGATTACGGATGCTCATCGTTTTATTTGGTTAAATATTGAATCTTTTTGCAATTTTATGAATACCCACCTCAAGATTTGATCAGGGTATTGCTTAAAGTTTGAATCTTTTTTATGATGATGTTTTCCGTGAAGATGATGTTACAGAGATTCTTTGATAACCGCATCGTCACCGGTGATTCCATGACCAATGAAGTCAACTGAAGATGACGACTTACAGAGGGGGCACAGAACTGGCCCTTCTTTATATTCACAGTCTTTCCGGTCTTGGCAGCTGCAACTAGAAGATCAGTCTACCAGAAAAAAAAAATTGATAACATGTGTGTGATATCTTGAAGTAATTGAGTCGAATCAATCTTACCTGTCGGCACAAAAAAACTGGAATTTGAATTATATCTGCAACCCTGCCAACTGCTTCACACTGATAAAATTAAATAGCTATATAAGGTTATGCATTTATAATTGATTAATTGCAAGTAATCCCTTCTTCAGATCAATATGATTACCTGGTCAGATTCATGTACATCGGTCACAATGGGCAGGCCATATGTTGTTTTCACCTTTTCAAGGATCTGCAATTGGCCAACTAGACAACTCAATACGGTTTAACTAGACATTATCGTATACATGCGTATTTTTGTTGCCAAGTTGTTTAAAATGGGTTTGAGTTTATGAAGAAATTTGTGATTGAATTAAGGGTTTTTGGTGGTGGAATAAAACAGAGCATGTATGTGGGTTTAGAGTGATGACCTGCGGTGGGGGTGGAAATGTAGACGGTGGTAGCCAAAGCTGTAGTGGTGCTCTCTGCGGTGGGGGGAGTGAAGAAGAAGGTGGTGAAAAGGGTTTATGGTGGGTTTTTTTAGAGAGAGAGAGGGGGGTGGAAGAAGATGGCAGTGGTGGTTGTGGTGGTGAATAGCGGTGGCAGTGGTGGCAGGGGGTAATATTACAGAGTAAACAAAACACAGGGGGTAAAATAAAAGGGTAAAATAGTCATTTCACCACCAAGTCAACATATCAGTCAACAAAATTGAGCTTATGGGGTAAGGTTGCGACATAACAGTGAACAATGGGGAGTAAAATTGCAATTATTTTCTTAGAGGGGGTAAGGGTGCCAATAACCCCTAACCCCAGGGGGTAAAATTACAGTTTACTCTATATATAAATATAATGTTACTGTTACAATGGATACACCAACTATTTATAAAAGACAATTTGTATTAAGGGGCTGTTTGGCTAAGCTTATTTTTTTGACTTATTTACTTATTTGCTTATTTGAAAAGCAAATAAGTCATAATGGAATGATTTATTTACTTATTCCTCTCACATAATAAGCTAACCCAAACACCTTTTAACTTTTCAAAAAGTAAATAAGTAAATAAGTCACTAAAATAAGTTTAGCCTAGGGGTGTAAACGAGCCGAGCCCGAGCTTTCCACTACTCGAGCTCGGCTCGTGATACTTCAGTGAAGCTCGAGCTCGAGCTCGGCTCGGTTCGAGCCTAAAAGTTTGAGCTCGAGCTCGGCTCGTAAGTAAAATCCAAAGCTCGAGTCCGGCTCGGCTCGAGATGATTTGAGAACAATCTTAAACGAGTTCAAAGCTCGGCTCGTTTCAATATAGCTTAAACGAGTCAAAGCTCGGCTCGAGCTCGGCCCACCAATGTTATGTAATATATATATATATATATATATATATATAAAATTATGTTTAGGCTCGTTTAGGCTCGCGAGCCTAAACGATCTTTGTATGCAAAGCTCGAGCTCGGGCTCGATAGCTAAACGAGTCATATTTCAGGCTCGAGCTCGGGCTCGGGCTCGGGCTCGTTAAAGCTCGACTCGTTCGAGCTTTTTACCGATCCGATCCCGAGTAGCTCTCGAGCCGTTGCGCATCGTTTACACCCCTAGTTTAGCCAAACAGCCCCTAAGTATATTCACAATAAATTTGATCACCATAACTAATATATTGCATGTACCCAAAAGGTATAATTATATTGAGTATTGTTTACTTTTTTCGTAATTCTCATTCAATGTTCGAAAAATCAACGTTACATGTTATTGATTTTTGTACGCTTACCTAACATGTCGATGTCGATGTGACATCAATTTAAGATGCGTGGCCTTAAAATCATCTTGTTACATTGCATTTATTTATATATTTAACATTTTTCTTATATTCTTTGACTGCTTCTTTTAAAATATCTTAAGAGATTCTTAAAATCGTCGTCTCGTCATAAACTTGATAGTTGTATTTGTAAGCTTTGATATCGAATTTCAACCCCACTTGACGCGTAAGCATTTGATTTTAAGTATCTTTCACTTTCATATCCAAACATTCATGAATTAAAGGGAAGAGTTTCACACCTCATAAAAAATATATCTATGAAAGTTTTATAAAATAAAAACTAACTAATCTTGGTTAAAAGTACATACACATAACAAGAAAATAGTTTCAGATGTGAAGGAATTACATTGAAAATATTCTTGAGGGTTTTAATATATATACATACAGTAGGATAAGGATCATTACAGAACACTAATTATTGCGAGAACAAAAAGAACAACTCTAAATCACTAAATTTTGGGATTTAAGGTTCATATTTCTTAAATTTTATGTTTCTTACATTCATATCTGTATTATATATACATAAAAGATCATATATTTTTCCCTACACATAGTCTACATACATGTAGGTAATTTAGCCCACACATAACCTACATGTGTCTAGGTTATTTAAAAACTGAAGATTTTTCATATTTTGTTTTAAATTCTAGTGTGAGAAACAATAAATCTTACATTTATAACATTTTCATTTACTTTTTAGGTTTTTAGGATTGAAAAAATGAGTAATTCATATTGTTCTGCGTGTTCTTGCAATATTTAGTGTTCTGCATAGAACATTCCCCACAGTAGGATACACACACTCAAATCACTCTTAATATTTTTTTTACACTTGTATAACACATGTTTAAATGACAAATTTACACATGTGTAAATGTTTTTTATTTACGAATACATGTAAATTTAAACGTGTAAATTTAATTTCAAACATTGTATTCGAATAATAACAATAATAATAAGTGTAAAAGAAAATTTTGAATTTGAATTGTTTTTGACCTAGTTCTTACGGTTTTTCATTATTTCTCACGATTCTCGCAATATTTAGCGTTCTCATTTAAACTCTCCCCTGTATATATATAGGGTAGGGATCATGTACATTAATCCAGAAGTGTGAGAAGTGTATTATAACACTATATATAACTGTTGGTGCATCTAGTGTCTGTTAACTTCGTCTTAATCGAGTCTTATGTCTATATTGGATAAACGAGTGCACAACAGGGATCAAATTAGGGTTTGTTCATGTTTTAGTGGGTAATTTCGTTTGAAGGAGACATGAGCCAGTTCAAACGAAATTAGCAAGTTTAATTTCGTTTGAACAGGTCATGCCACATTCAAACGAAATTAGCTCTAGTATATATAGGGGTTGTGCATGTTCATTTCATACAGAATTAAGTGTGTGAGAGCTGAGGTGCTGCCGGATTTTTGTCAGATTTGAACTTGTAAAAGCTCTGGAAATCAGTAATAGATAAAGATTAGAAAGGAACAAGCTGTGTTGACGTCATTTACATTGATTCCGCCTTTGTATTTGATGATGAACTACTCAGATTGACTCGTTAGGGTCACACGACGATCCAACAAGTGGTATCAGAGCTCAGGACGAGGAGTTCATACCAATTAAGCTTGATTTTACCGGATTCTCTCACTTCTACTCATTCTTTTCTGATTTAAACAAGTTTTAACGGTTGAAATGGCCTGAATTTGACATATATCAAGCGAAACATAGTGTTAACTAATCCTTGAAAGATTTGGACTTAAAATCAGCTTAAAACTTGATCAAATACATAATTCCGTTTGAAACTGTTCGTAAAATGATGACGTCATAGTTAATTTCGTTTGAAATATCTTGATAATTTCGTTTGAAAACACACATTATACCTGATTTCGTTTGAAAGTTCAGGTTAATTCCGTTTGAATCAGGTAACTCGTTTGAAAGGTTTGGGTAATTTCCCTTGAGAGTGTACTTAGTTGTAATTTCGTTTGAAGGTTATAATAGTTCAGTAATTCCGTTTGAAATCTCAAACGAAATTAGAGATTTCGTTTGACATAGCTATTCCGTTTGAAAGCAACTTTTCAAAATTTCAAAAATTTTTCTAAGTGTTTGTTGTCTATTTCAGGTACGTGAAGATGGATGATTTCAATCCGTTTTGTGACATTTTTGCTTTTGCTGGAAATGGTGGAGATGATATTTCTACTGACACATCAAATAACACAAATGAGAAAGCTCAGAGTGCGAGAAAGACTCTTTCGGATACATTAAGTGTTGAAAGTGCCTATGGAACATACAACAAACCTCCAAAACTGTTGGCCATTGAAGATTACAATAAGTGGGCTACAAGATTTGATGAGTGGCTTCAAGCTTTTGCATATCAAAGCTGGAAAAGCTTAAAGAATGGTTACATTAGAGGAGAATGGTTTGGTGAAAGTTTGACAGATACTGATAATATTGAAAGATATATTGCTGAACAAAAGTGCATCGCGTTGATTCATCAGTCTGTGAGAGATGATATAATTTCATTGATTGAATATGAAAATTCAAAAGATCTTTGGGAGAAACTGGGAGTAAAATGTGTAGGTAGTGCTGAGATAGTCAAAAACAAAAAGAAACTGTTAAGAAAAGAGTTTGATTTATTTGGGTGTTTAAAGAACGAGTCTGATTCCAAGATGATTGAGAGATTCAGGCATCTGAAATTGGAGCTGGCAAGACACAAAATTGTATATACTCAAGAAGAATTGGTTGACAAACTGTTCGACTCGCTGCCGAATGAACAAGATTGGCAGTACTTTGCATTAATGCTAAAGAATACAATCAAGTCTGAAGATTTGACAGTGGATCTGCTTATCGAAAGACTGGAGAGTCACGAGTTGGAGATTAAGAAATCTAGCAAAGTCAATAACTCATCTTATCAGCAGAATGTTGAGTTGTACTACAGAGGAAATCTACCAAAGACTGGTTCTCCAAGAACTGCATTTTCTGCAGAGAGTTCAAATAATGTGAATCAAGAAACTTCTCACAGTGGTTTTCATAGTGGATCTTCTTCAACAAATTCAAATCAATCTGCATCAAAGAATCTGTTCCAATGTAACATTGTTGTGGATCTGAAGAATGCTCAAAATTTCAGTGAAGAGTAAGCAAAACAACAGATGGTGTTCTTAGCGTCAGTGTTAGAATCATATGAGAGCCTCGTGGCGGGCAAGATTGGAAACACTAACCTGGCTAAGGAGGACTATGATCAAATAGATCCTGAAGAGATGGAACTGATCGACATCAGGTGGTGTATGGCTAGTGCAGTCAGACGAGCGCAA
>JARYGA010025653.1:0-21863 GCA_030545235.1 Helianthus tuberosus
AGTCACTTTTGCTACTGGGTTGTTTGTCGATGAAGCTCTGACTTGGTGGAACCTGCAAGCCCAAACTTTGGGTGATGATGCCGCTTATGGCTTAACTTGGGAGGAACTGAAGGAAAGAATGAGATAGAAGTATTGCTCTCGCGCTGAACTCCAAAGGATGGAAACGGAGTTCTGGCACTTGACCATGGTAGGTTCTGACATTAATGGTTATACTCGAAGGTTCCACGATCTGTCAAGAGTGTTTCCCTACATGGTGACTCCCGAATTCAAGCGCGTTGAACGCTACATTTGGGGACTGGCCCCAGAGTTTCGTGGCATGGTGACGTCAGCCAAACCACAAACAATCACCGAGGCTGTAACTCTGGCTGTCAGCCTGACTGAGGATTTTGTTCGTATGAAGAAGTTATCACTAAACCCAACAGAGAAGACCGAGACTCATGCTGAGTCGTCCGGCGACAAAAAGAGAAAGCATACAAGTTTGAACCAAGCAACTCGTAACAACAAGGGTTTCAGCAAGAAGCGTAACGCTAACCCGTCCCAGGAGGCGAAAACCCATGCAACCAAAGCATACCAAGGCTCCATACCTAGATGCCAAAAATGTAAGTATCATCATGAAGGAGCTTGTCGCATTCCTAGGTGCGACAAATGTGGTAAATTGGGTCATCAAACAGAAGACTGTTGGGGAAAAGGAAAGAACCGAAATGGGAACAGTGCTAGTAACAAGAATGGTAACGGGAAAGGGCAGAACCAAGGATGCTTCAAGTGTGGAAGCAATGATCATTTCATGAAGGACTGCCCAGAGGGAAACAATGCTCAGGCTCGAGCATTTGTGATTGGAGCAAAGAACGCACGCGAGGACCCTAACGTGGTCACCGGTACGTTTCTCATTAACAATCACTTTGCATCCATATTATTTGACACTGGCGCCGATTTTAACTTCATGTCTGTGGAATTTAAACGCATACTCGAAATAGGATCTAGTAGATTAGAAATTCCTTATTCCATAGAACTAGCCAATGGTAAACTTGTTGAATCGAGCGAAGTTGTTAGAGGCTGCACACTAGAACTTGGCGAACGAAACTTTAGCATCGTTCTCTTACCTATTCAATTGGGTAGCTTCGATGTAGTATTCGAAATGGACTGGTTGTCCAAGAACAAAGCTGAAGTTATTTGTCATGAGAAAATCATTCGCATCCCTTTAACGATTGGTGAAACTCTCATCGTGCATGGAGAAAAACGAGACGCACCTCTTCGAATCATCAGTTGCATGAAGGCACAGAAGTGCTTGAGGAAAGGATGCGTTGCTTTCCTAGCACACGTTATAGACAAGAAGGCTGTGGAGCCAAAACTCGAGGACATTCCTGTGGTGAAGGAATTTCCTGATGTGTTCCCTGAAGATCTGCCAGGACTACCTCCGCAACGACAGGTCGAATTCCGTATAGACTTGGTTCCAGAAGCTGCTCCTGTGGCCAAGGCTCCCTATCGACTTGCGCCATCCGAAATGCAAGAATTATCTACACAGCTCCAGGAGTTGTTGGATAAAGGATTCATAAGGCCAAGCTTCTCACCCTGGGGAGCTCCAGTATTGTTCGTGAAGAAGAAGGATGGAACACTGCGGATGTGTATCGATTACAGAGAACTGAACAAGCTCACAATCAAGAATCGGTATCCACTACCGAGGATTGATGACTTATTTGATCAACTGCAAGGCTACTATTCCAAGATCGACCTTCGATCTGGATACCATCAGCTGAGAATCCAAGAAGAAAGCGTGCCAAAGACTGCATTCAGAACGCGATATGGGCACTACGAATTTCTTGTGATGCCGTTTGGGCTGACGAATGCACCAGCGGTCTTTATGGATCTGATGAACCGCGTATGCAAACCATATCTCGATAAATTCGTGATTGTATTTATCGATGATATCCTGATTTACTAGCGAACGAAAGAAGAGCACGAGCAACATCTCAGAACTATTCTGGAACTACTGAAGAAAGAGAAACTGTATGCAAAGTTCTCGAAATGCGAATTCTGGATTCGCGAAGTACAATTTCTTGGTCACGTTGTGAATGAGAAGGGCATTCATGTAGACCCGTCCAAGATAGAAGCAATAAAGAATTGGGAAACCCCCAAAACCCCAACTGAAGTTCGTCAATTTTTGGGCTTAGAGGGCTATTATCGACGGTTTATTGAGAATTTCTCAAAAATAGCTCAACCGCTAACGACCCTCACACAGAAAGACAAGAAATACGACTGGGGTCACAAACAGGAAGAAGCCTTTCAGCTACTTAAGAACAAGCTCTGCGATGCACCGATACTATCATTACCCGAAGGCACTGAAGACTTCGCGGTATACTGCGACGCCTCACGACAAGGCTTGGGTTGCGTGCTTATGCAGCGCCAAAAAGTCATCGCTTACGCTTCCAGACAATTGAAAGTTCATGAAAGAAACTATACCACTCACGACCTAGAGCTGGGCGCAGTGGTATTCGCCTTGAAAATCTGGCGACATTATTTATATGGTACTCGATGTACAATCTTCACAGATCACAAAAGCTTACAACACATATTTGATCAGAAGGAATTGAATATGCGCAAGCGACGTTGGGTCGAGCTGCTGAATGATTATGACTGTGAGATTAAGTACCATCCTGGGAAGGCAAATGTTGTAGTAGACGCACTAAGCCGAGAAGAAAGGGTTAAGACCCTAAGGGTTCGAGCATTGGAAATGACGATTCGAACGAACCTCACTGCACGCATTCGTGATGCACAACAAGAAGCTCTTAAAGAAGAGAACCGTAAAGCTGAATACCTACGGGGTATGCTGAAATACATGGTGCCAAACGAAGAGGGAGCCTTATACTTCAAGAAGCGTATTTGGGTTCCACTCTATGGTGGCATACGAGAAGTCATCCTTAATGAAGCCCACAAGTCGAGATATTCGATCCATCCAGGATCAGACAAAATGTATCAAGACTTAAAGGAATACTACTGGTGGCCGAGACTTAAAAGCGATGTTGCTGTTTATGTTGGAAAATGCCTAACCTGTGCCAAGGTTAAGGCAGAATATCAGAAACCGTCCGGCCTATTACAATAACCAGAGATTCCCGTGTGGAAGTGGGAACAAATCTCGATGGACTTCATAAAGAAATTACCTAGGACCCCGAGAGGGCACGACATGATATGGGTAATAGTTGATCGATTAACGAAGTCTGCGCACTTCCTACCGATCCGAGAAAAAGACAGCACTGGAAAGCTTGCTGAAATATACTTAAGAGAAATTGTGGCACGTCATGGAGTGCCAATCTCAATCATTTCAAAAAGAGATGGACGCTTTGTCTCATGAATCTGGCAATCATTTCAGGAAGCCTTTGGATCTCAGTTAGATCTAAGCACGACATTCCATCCGCAAACAGACGGCCAGAGCGAACGGACTATACAAACGTTAGAAGATATGCTTCGCGCATGTGTCATGGATCTAGGCGGCAGCTGGGATACTCATCTACCGTTAATTGAGTTCTCCTACAATAACAGTTATCATACAAGCATAAAAGTCGCGCCGTTCGAAGCTCTGTATGGCCGCAAATGCCGATCGCCCTTATGTTGGGCAGATGCCGGAGATAAACGTATGGTTGGTCCTGAACTTGTACAAGAGACAACCGACAAGATTGCGCAGATCCGAGAGCGCATTAAGGCGGCTCAAGATCGACAAAAGAGCTACGCTGATCCGAAAAGAAAATCAGTAGAATTCAAGGTGGGAGACAAAGTGTTGTTAAAAGTCTCACCATGGAAGGGCGTAGTCAGATTTGGAAAACGTGGAAAGCTGAATCCACAATACATCGGACCATTCAGAATATTGAAGAGAATTGGTACCGTGGCATACAAGTTGGCGTTACCGGAGGAACTTAATGGAGTACATGATACGTTTCATGTATCCAACCTGAAGAAGAGCCCAACAAAAGAAAACGTGATCATCCCGTTGGATGAAGTGCATATTGATGAAGCCCTCCGATTTACAGAACAACCCGTTGAGGTTACCGACTGGAAAGTCAACAAGACCAGGAGGAGCAGTGTGAAACTTGTCAAAGTACGTTGGAGCTCTAAGCACGGACCCGAGTACACATGGGAACGTGAAGACCAGTTCAAAGAAAAGTATCCCCACCTATTCAAGAAGACTCCTGCGAGAGTTAGTTCAACCTGAATTTCGGGACGAAATTCTTTTAACGGGGGGAGACTGTGACAACTGGCATAACCCGGTAATTTCCGTACACTTTAATTATTGCTTAATGACTGCAATTATGTGCGTAATTATCAGCAATGTCTGATTACATACCAAACAAGTGAATTCATGCACGTTGTATACTACAAAATATTGCTTTATGCATAAACGAGAGCGTTGCGTAAGAAATAATAGTAAACTCACCGGTAAGACACACTGTGTCAACAGAACTGCAGAAAGCAGTCAGACATTAGAATTAAGGCCTAGGTGTAGGCCCGACGACAAAAGTACATTAAAACCCAAGGGTACATATAAGGGTTTAATTTATAGACATGGCGAAAGCAAAAAATAAGCACTAAAAAGCACCCGAAACGCACTTTAAGTGCAGAATTTATATAATTCAGCATTTAAACATATGAATATTTTGCAGAAATGTCGTTTTATTATCCAGAATATTTCCCTAAGTGTTGGGAATTGAAAGAGTACAAGAAAGGTACTTAAAAGACACAAAAAAATGTAATTTAGCACTTTAACGAATCGGTATCTAACCGAACAACCGGATATTACCCGGAACACCAAAATAATGCTAGAAGCATTGTTTTTATTTTTATAAGCTAGTTAGGGTTCCCGAACACCCTAACACACTATATATTACTTAACATACTAAAACACCTAAATCTAGTGCTTAACATGTAACTAGATACTTAACTATACATTTAGAATCCAACCAATATACCCCCCCCCATAACCGACCCTAGACAAGGGGTACACCCCATTTGATTTCTTTGAATTAAAAATGAGATCATGTTTGATATCTTGAAGACACTTTGTCTAAAGGATAATGCTATGTTGGAAAATAATTATAAAAACCACAAGACCATCCTTCATACTTATCATTCAACACCAACAAAACACTCTCACCTTACCCCCTCTTGCTCACGGCCATAAGGGTCCCTCAAGCCACCACCATTTTCGATCCATATCCATCCATTCCAAGGTGATATTAAGGTGTAAGAAGGTCAATAACGAAGTTTGGTGCAAGCGGATCTTGAAGGACCTTCACCATTTGCTTTTATCCACTTCATTTACTCTCTTGAACTCCCCTAGCCTTGTGCTAGTAGTAAGTGCTCTAAATCATCATCTTGTTCTTGTTTATAGTGGTTAATAAGAAGTTTAATGGTTAAAAAGCAAGAACACACAAGAACATAACACAAAGTCTTGATCATATGATGAATAAGTTGGATAAAGAGAAACTAGTTGTGTAAATCTTGTGAAACTTGTATAGTTGAGATTATTTGATGTTGTTTGTCATTAAAAGTGGGATGAATCATCATCTACGCACACTAGATCATGTTCAAGAACATGAACTAGTAGTATATTAAGTGTTAGAAATATAAAAGATGATGAAATCATCCACCATGAACTTGGAACTTGTGTAAACATAATTTTTCCTTGTAAAATAAGACTCTAAACATGTAGATCTAAAGATCTACAAGTGGTTTTTCGGAAGAACCAAGCAAAAAATATTAGTCTTGTTTAAAACCCGGATCTTACATGAACTAAATATATTTTTAGTAAATAAAGAAGTGTGTAAACACTTGTGTAACAAGGAAGTTCAACAAAGAAATATTTTTGTGAATCTTGACTAGAAGTTGTGAAACTTCATATTATTTAGAAATAAAGTTTTTAAGAAATTAAACTTATTTTTAAAGATAACAAGACTTACTAAATGTGCTAGTAAGTTACTACACATTTTTGTAAATATTCAAGTTCATGAAATGGAGAAAGTAATGATTATTGTTGATGATTATTGTTGATAATTGTTGTTGATGATTGTTGACGATTTAAAAGAAAATAAACACATGTTTTGAAAACATGGGAAACCTCCATTTTTAGGGGAAACTCTGTCAAAATTTTTATAAATTTTGACACTTAGAAAAATATAATTTTTTTGAGAAACTTATTCCCTAAAAATGTATTTAAGTGTATTACCAAGGTTTCCCTAACTTTTGGTGATAAGAAATGAGGATTTCTTCAAGAATAAAAATGGATATAAGTATGTATATTTTTGAGAGAAAAATATATATTATTTTATCACCAACTTTTGTGCTAAGTGTATAAAGTATGTGTTATACGTGCTAGTGTATTAAGACTTAAAAATACACTAAATACTCATGAGGAGTATAAACATAAAAATACACATACAACATACAAGATACATAATTCGGGTGCAAAGTGCAAAACACGAGATACTTATATTAATTTTAGAGAAAATAATATAAGTAAGATACGTAGTTAAAAATATAGAATATTTTTAACACACGAATATATACAAAAGAGAGTGACTGTACTTGTGTGACGCAAGTCTAGTGACTAACGTTAAGAAAACGCGTATAGGTTACGACGTTAATTAAGCAAATCCGGTGAAGTTTACGACGCAAGGAACGCAAAGTTGTGAGTTCATGCTCCCCCTTTTCTCTTTAACTGTTTTCAGTTTTTATAACTTCGGGGGTGAAATACATGTACAAATGTACAATATTTATAATTGGTATGATATAAATATAAGAAACACACTTGGTGAGAACGAGAATCAAGTGTGATGAAATATAAGAATACAAGAAGTACACTTGGTGAGAACGAGAACCAAGTGTGACGAAATATAAGATAATAAGTAACGCACTTGGTGAGGACGAGAACCAAGTAGGATGCGTTATGAGAAATGATAATAAGAAACGCGCTTGGTGAGGACAAGAACCAAGTAGGATGCGTTATGAGAATTGATAACAAGAAACGCGCTTGGTGAGGACGAGAACCAAGTAGGATGCGTTATGAGAAATAGTGTCACGAATAGGGTACATAAGCACCATTAATCAACAATATACTTAGACCGCAGAACAAAAGGTTAGATCTAACGGGTGCCTGGCAGCCACACTCTCGGTGAGGGCGAGAATCGAGTAGTGCTTTTGTGTCTCAGAAAATACCAATTAAATGCCTTAGGTTTGGTGACTTCCTATGTCGTGTCACATGTTAATGGCTTTGCAACCCATTAACAATCCTGATACTTACAGGAATACTTTATTTACATAAAAGTCATACCATACTAAAAATTGATGAATACTTGAGTACGTGGGGTACTCAAGAAAAGATTGAATTATACTTGAAGTACGTGGGGTACTCAAGAAAATGGGAATTATACTTGAGTACGTGGGGTATTCAAGAAGAAATTGAATTATACATGAGTACGTGGTGTACACATGAAACTGGACTTATATATGAAAACTTGATTTATTCACAAACTATGTTTTCATACAAAGTATACAAACGTGAAATACAAAACTGCATGAATTCACACCAACTTTATGTTGACGTTTTTCCAAAACTCACATGTATTTCAGGTAACTAGGATGGATGTGCGCGTGGTCTCGCTTATGCTTGTGGATGTCGCTTATGTTTATCTTAAAATAAAGTTGTAAACTTTTTAAGACAATGTTTTATGCGACTTAGCGATGTAGAGGCTAAACTTATGTTTTCAAATTATGGTATTTTATGTTTTTACGAGCATATAGCATGTTTACCTTTCGTATGTAATGAGAACCTTTCATGATCACACCTCGTGCTTCCGCCGCAGAAAGGGGTGTGACATAGTCAATTCATCATAAACACCCGTATTCTTTAGAATCATCAAATATGTACCCCAATCCTTTTGCGGTAACGCATCAGCTAATTTGTCTACCCATTCTTCAGGCTCTTTTGTAATACTCAGCATCGACATGGTTCGCACTAAGTGATAGTAACGTTCAATCAGCTTTTTCGTATCTTCTCCCGGTAAACTACTGAACAAATCAAACTCTTTCTTGAGCAACGCCTTTTTGCTCTTAATTATGTTCTCACTACCTTCAAACTTGATTCGAAGAGCATCCCATATTGATTTTGAAGTCTTGTCGTGCTGAAGCAGAATGAAGATGTCTTCTTTGATAGCTTGCTGAAGCAGACTGATCATCATCTTTTCCGCTCGATACATTTCCCGTTCTTTATCATTAAATTCTGAGATTTGTTTGATAACTTGCATATCAGTACGTGGTAATTTTTTTTTTTTCAGAATACATTCCCATGATCTAAGATGGTTTGCCTGAACCCAATTTTCAAATCTGTCTTTCCACCCGTAATACTCCTCAATGCTCATTAGCTTAGGGGGTTTTTGAGTAGTTCCCGTTTCGTTTTCTAGGTTAATGTTTTGAGCAATGACAGCCGGAGTAGACGGAGTAGCAAACGCGTTATAGAAATCGTTATCCATGTTTCAGTATCGAAGAATTTCTCAAACAAGCTTTCAAACAAATTGGTTCACCTCGTAAAAATTATACCTGAAACAGACAAACAAACAATCAGTTTAAACAGACAGAATACGTAAAAATGTGTGACGATTGAATCGATCTAGGACTCGTGTCGAGGATTTGTGGACTCGTTTAATGAATTCCGCAAACTGAAATAATGAACTAGATCAAATAGGCCACGAACTATGGGCTTCCAATGGACCGCAAACAATGAAGTTCACTTGGGCTAACAACAAACAATGATGATTGGGCCTCAAATTCCAATAACCCGACAAAACTTTGGGCTGGTACTTTAGTCGATTTATAATTTGGGCTGACAACAATTTCCAATTCAAACCAAATCTAATTTGATTTCAAAATCCACTAACTCGACAACTTTAAGTGTATATGAATCTGATTGGGCCGCTTTATCTTGAATCCCAAAACACTATTCTATTGGACCTCAAACCTTGAATGAATGACCAAATTAATAATCACATGAACATGTAAGACCTTTTGAGAAAAGGATAAATGAATCAGAAGTTCACGTGTAACCCTTTTAACGCAAACAAACAATTTTGATCACCCCTCAATTCCCATTGGACCACAAATGTAGTGGACTGACTTCTTTTTAATTGTTCAAAAATTTTGATTGGGCCGAATCTATTCTTTAGCAGAAGATCACATGCAATTGCAAATATCAATCCCCCTTACCCGACACCTTTATTGAATATCTAAGATATTAACGATGCACATGGGCTGACTAATCTCTTTATCACTTGTAAACCTTGAACAGACCACTCATGTGACCAACTGACACACTAAATCTGGCAACAACACATGCAGACCGACAACATTCTTTAAAGTTTCACACAACACGATGTACTTGTCATGTGAAAAACAATTCAAGCGGTCATCATTTTCAAGCGGACACGGTGTATACTCAAGCGAGTTGTCGTTTTCAAGAGAACTCACGGTGTTATGTTCGCTTGAACAGTCAATGACGTCAGCAAAATCGAACTGATTTCAAGCGAGAATACCGAAAAAATCAAGTTTTAGATCGATTTTAATGATGAAACTTTCCAGGATTCGTTAAGACATGATTGCGCATAATATGTGTGAATTTGAACCGATTTTAACCGTGAAAAATTTTTAATTTTGAAAAAGAATGATGTAGAAATCAGAAAAAGTGACTAAAACAGGTTGTTTTGGCAAGATCTCTTCCTCCTGAGCTCTGATACCACTTGTAGGATCGGTTTGAGACCCAAACGAGTCGTTCAGAAAAGATTTTATCAGTTTCAGATGCGGAAAATAAGAAACTGACTTCGAAACAGCTTGAATATCACTTTAATCCTCTTGTATATAGATTTAACAGCTATTACATTCACGAGAAATACCGACAACACTTCGGTATCACTCTCTAAAATCTTGCCTGTCCACTTCAAATGAACATTCATGACATATATATATAGTGAATGCTTGACCGCTTGAAATGACACATACATGTTCAAGCGGTTACACTTCAAGCGAACTACCTAAATACATTTCAAGCGAATTACATTTTTGTCTTCAAGCGAACATGCATGCAATTCTGTTTTGTGTAATGAATTCCAATGATGATGTAGGATGTGATGTCATATATGTGATGTCACTTGTGATGTCACATTTATGATGTCACGCTTGTTCAGATCTGCAACGCAACCGAGACTCGATATAAGACGAAGACGACAGATGAATGCACCAACAAAAGTCAAGGTATAGCATCAGCAACCAGCAACCCCCACATGGAAATGAGAACAGACTGCCATGGAATTTGGTCGCTAGTCTACTTACAACTTGAAACGGAAACAATATCACCTAGGTGATCGTTGAATGTCTCACGTAACTGGCACACTTTCTCGCCATCAAGGAAATGGATAAGTTCTCTATACTTGTCGTCATCTACCTGGAAGGAGCGGTTGCTAGGCACGGGGTGCCAACCTTCATTACCTCTAATCGCAACCCACGATTTGTATCTAATTTGTGGAAAGCAGTGCACAAACCCTTAGGCTCACGTTCAGACATAGGCACAATATATCATCCACAGACGGATGGGCAGACTGAGCGCACCATCCAAACCCTTGAAGACATGCTTCGAGCCCGTGAAATCGACTTTGGCAATGGTCGGAGAAGACACCTCACTTTAGTAGAACTTTCGTGTAACAACAGTTACCACAACAGCATTCCGGCTGCTCTGTTCGAGGCATTCTATGGATAGAAGTGCCAATCACCTCTTTGTTGGGTAGAAGTCGGAAACGGCCAAATCACCGGCCCGGAACTCGCCATACGCACAGTAGAGGAGACTACTCAGATACGACAACGAATGGTGGCAGTTCATGACCGCCAGAAAAGCTACGCTGTTAAGCACAAAGAAACCACTCGAGTTCCAAGTTGGGGATCGAGTACAATCTAAAGTCTGACCTTGGGAAGGTGTACTTCGTTTTGATATATGAAACGGAACTCAAACCGCGATATGTGAAACCTTTCATAATCATTGAAAAGATAGGCAAGGTGGCCTACAAGCTAAACCTACCCGCAAAACTCAGTGGAGTTCACAACGTATTCCACATGTCAAATATGAAGAAGTGTCTGTCAGATGAGACCCTTATAGTTCCTTTGAAGGAGTTCACAATCGACGAACAGTTGCGTTTCGTCGAGGAACCAGTTGAAATCACAGACCGGGAAGTTAAGGTCCTCAAGCGCACCAGAATACCTCTTGTTCGAGTTCGTTGGAACTCCCGTCGTGGCCCAGAGTTCACCTGGGAACGAGAAGACCAAATGAAACTCAAGTATCCCCAGTTTTCGGGAACAGTGCAACCACTACTGAGACTGAAGCTACTACGGAATTTCGGGACGAAATTCCAAACCAACGGGGGGATGATGTGACACCCCAGGAAAACCAGGAAACCACATAACACAACTAGCTTCCTCAGTAACCACGTGCTAAATTTCGGGACGAAATTTCTTTCAAGTTGGGGATAATGTGACAACTCGAGTTTCCATGGTTTTTCCTCCACACGTAACTTGTTTCATACTGTGTTTTGTGATTCGTTGCATTAAAATCTGTGCACTGTGATTTGTTTGTGTTTGATTTATGTTTGGTATATGGCTTATGATTGTATAAATTATGAACTTGTGAACTGTCTGTGTGTCTAAGTAAATAAACTAAATTCATGAATGATGAAACATGGGATTGTTTCATTAACCACTCGACAAAACCTGAAGCTTCACCACCATCATATGCTCGATGAAACACGATGTTTCGTCACCATTGTGCACGACGAAAACTTAGGGTTTCATGGGGAAACTGTTTCGCCGGTTGGGCTTTAGGCCCAAGTGAGGCCCGATCATGACTTTTTATATTTACGTTTTACATTTAGCGAAACCCTAATCCTCTCCTTTTCCTACTCTTGAACCTGACGGTAACCCTCTCTCGCTCGAAGACCTTCTCGGCTCCATCTTTCATTCTGGTTAGTGTCTTGTTAATACCCATGTAATTATCGATCGATGCGAGCTGATTCTTGATCATTCGGTCATAGGTTGTTAGTGTTAGATTCATATTAAGTAGGGTTTGTTTGCAATGATGTTTGTGCTATGAAACTGTACACTAAGAGAGTTGTTGTTAATCTAATATAGAATCATGTGAGAATGGCCTTCTAGGGTTGCTGTATGCATGTTATTTGATAATCGTCAGTTAGAGAAATTGAGGATTTAGCCACGGGAGGATTAGAATATATGGTGATTGATAAGGGTTATTGGATAAAAGAATTTTACAAATGAATCTGACATGATGTGACAATGATTGCTTGTGATTCGATCTAAACGTGTTAACTGTATTCTTGGTATAATATGTCTGTGATGGTTTGATACTCGATAATTAGATTAGAGTAATGATTGCATGCTAACTGTTGATGATGTTTATGAACTGGTAATTAGGGTTGTAGATGCACTGTAACTGGGCGATGAAGTTCTCGGCGAAACCTAGCCCCGACGAAAGGTTGGGAGTTTCGTCACCCATGCAGACGACGAAACACTTAGGGTTTCGTCACTAGTACTCTCGACGAAACATCTGGGGATTACGCCACTTACATGACGACGAAACACTTGGATGTTTCGTCATGTGTGCACAGTAGTCAATGGTTAATGATTTTATTGCTAGGGGAACATTGATCAAATGCATGTTAATGACGATTTAATATGTTAGAAGAAAGCAAGAATTGTCTGCGTAACATACATAACTATCGAGTACAAGTTTCACCGAAGGACTTCGCATGAACAGTAGGTTATAACGATTTCACTGATTTCATGTATTATGAAGAATGAGTGACTGTATGATTGACGTTGGTTTGTTAATGACTCCTACTGTTTGTTGAGAACCATACATGAAAATAGTAAATTGGAATGAACTTGAATAACTGTTAAGGTGTGAGCACACACTATGATAGTATATCATACGTGAACCTTGTGAATGATAACTGATACATATGTATGCATACCTTAGGCTTTGACTGATTAATTGGAAACAAGTAACTTAACCAACCGAGCAAACCGAGGTGAGTTCACACTTTCTACAAGGCATGGGATTCCCAAGGGTTGGGAATGGGTTAAAGAACTAAAACGGAAACTACATATTCTCATTGGGTAGGATATGTACGGCCATCCTCCATGGGTAGGATGCCAAGATTAAACCTCGCGTATTCTCCTTGGGTAGGATACGTATGTTCGTCATCCTTGGGTAGGACAACAAGATTAAACATACTAGACCAAAACTCTATCATGAAGTCCCTCATTTTATATCGACTTAGTCGCCGAGGCCAATGGCGAGCGGGTCATTAGTTAATAGCGCTATTAGGTTTAACAAACCTCACACCGTGTCGTTCGAACGGGTGTGTACTAATGGACTAAGGCAAAGGGTCAATGATGATAGACATTGACTTAGGGCATAACTTACTTTCGTTAGTAGTCGATATGGTACGGTCTGGTAATTCACATGGGAAGCCCCCACTAATTATTGAGAAGGTTTGGGAAACAGGGATACTGATTAATACATGGTTTACAAAACGAACTTACGATTATTGAAACGAACTCAATAGCTAATCAACCAACTGTGAACTCGCTCAACTTTGTTGTTGACTCGTTGTTACATGCCTTGCAGGCCTTTAGGTGCATAACTTTGGGAACTTGCTGTCTGGGAAGCTGGAGTGGTCATGGGTCGAGTTACATGGAAACGCAACACAAGACTAAGAGTTTTTATATAAGGTTTATACACACTTAACGAATTAATATGCTTCCGCTGTAAACTGTGAAATATTGTAACGTGTAACACTGATTGTTATTGAATGAAAGTTTTATTGAAATATACGCATGAGTTCAATGTGATTGGTGGCTAAGATCCTGGTATGTCACACGCCCAGCGGTAGTTCCGCATGTGGTATTTTGGGGGTGTGACAGCTTGACTTTTGAAGTTTTCGTTGTAGCATTTAGAAAACTTTGAAGCACTTCTACCTTTCAGGTCGGTCGATCGGACGACAACCCGTTCGGTTGGCACTTCAGTGAGAACAAGTTCACAGCAGGGTGTCACTCGATCAAACGGTTGTTCGTTCGGATGTCATCCTTTATGCATTGAACATGTTGAAAATTGTTTAAGTGTTGAAGTTCAAATGTCTCATGATTTGGATGGCAGTTCGATCGGATGGTAGTCCGATCGGACAGCAATTCGTTCAACATTCAGACTTCAAGTGTTGGCAAAATGGTTGTGTGGGACCAAGGTGCAAGTCGTACGGGTGGCCAGTCATACGGTTTGGCTGTCCGTTCGTTCGGACAGCAGTCCGTTCGGACGGCGCTCCGTCCTGGTTGACCTGTTCGTCTTACACTTGGTTGTTTTGATAGTTTGTCGTTTTATCGAGATATTTTGATAACGTGTTAAGCAACAGAAACCTAGTCAATACTTGGTGCTTCTGATCGGACAGGAATCACCCAAAACCGATCAGTGGACGGTTCAAGATGACGTTCCATGTTTAACCCGGAATCGATAATCTCGTGGATAGAATACGGATCTTGAACCAACACAACCACAATAATGAGTAGTAAGCCGGCACAAGTTCCGATTCTATCCGTTTTTAGTGCATTGAGTGTAAAAGAGTTGAAAGAAAGTTGGAAAATCATCTTTCAATCCTTTTTCTTGTGAATATGTTTAGATCTATGAAAGATCTTTGTTTGTTTATGTCGAAATCGGTTAGATCTAAGTTGTTCTTGGTGGATTAAGGCCAAAACATGAAGTTCTTCAAGAACACATGATGACGTCATCCTAGAACACCTTGAATCTTGGTGATTTCATGGTTAAAAGTTAAGATTCAAAAGGTAGAAAGGTGTAGAAGTGCGTGTAGATTAAGGAAGTACAAGATTTAGGACGAGATCTTACCAAAATTGGGATAAATCTGAAGAAAAGTGAGGAAAACGAGTTGGTCGGACGTCAGTTGCCAAAAGTAGAAAGTTTGAGAGTGACAAGGGGTATTTATAGGGTTACCCAAAGAGGAAAGGGCTGGTCGATCGGCTAGGCAGCCCGTGCGGATAGCCTGTCCGATCGGACGGCAGTCCGATCGATCGGCTGGTCATTCAGCTGGTAGCCTGGTCGATCGGTCTCCTCGTTCGAGTGTTCGGTGCAACGATTTTTGATGTTTCGATTGCGATTGCGAGCGTCAGGATGCGATAGATTTTCCTAGTCAAATTACTTTTAATCACAACAACTCATATCTCGCACTATCTCTTCTCCACCAATTAACATACCTTTTCGATTGCGATTGAGTTCGATTGCGTTTAAGTTTCGATTGCGATTCGATTGATTACCACACATAACATAAATAAACATGCACAAGTAACACATAAGAAACACACACACGTATACAATAACCAAAATGCGTAAATCGAGTTGCGAGTGCTATTGCGATAAAGAGATAAATAGCGATTACCATGCGATTATTAATAGATACTCCACATAATACAACTAAAGCGAAAAGAAATTAGACTAATTACAAGTCAAAGAAGTCAAAACAGGAATTGAGCAAGGAGAGACATATCGCAATAAGCAATCTTGTCTTCCTTTGACTTCAATCTTGACTTTGACTTTCAAAACACGAGGTGTTACAAAACCAAATCGTCAAGCAAAAACACTTGACAACCTCCTAAAAGCAGCTTTTCTTGCCACCAGACCTTTCTCCATCAATTAGGAATCTGATGCCATCCCTAAACACATTCCTTAAATTGTAGCCATTTGTTGAGTGTTTTTTTTTGTGTCTAATCCGCATATATATCACCATTGCCCCTGATTTTCTTAACTGTATATCTCTTAAATGTCATCATATACACGTGTGATTTAGTTTACGAAGATTTTTCAATGCAGAGAACCTCGATCAGAGAGTAAAAAAGGTGCAAGCATCACAATGGTGTAATATTAAAATGGGATATACCGGGCTAGGATTCGAGTTACAGGAACAAAGGACAAACCAACCCCCCAAGAATGGAATCGTCGAGCGAAAACACTTGACAACCTCCTAGAAGCACCTTTTCTTGCCACCAGACCTTTCTCCATCAATTAGGAATCCGCTGTCGTCACTAAACACATTCCTTAAATTGTAGCCATTTGTTGAGTGTTTTTTTTGGTGTCTAATCCGCATATATATCACCATTGCCCTTGATTTTCTTGACGGTATATCTCTTAAATGTCAACATATACACGTCTGATTTAGATTACGAAGATTTTTCAATGCCGAGAACCTCGATCAGAGAGTAAAAAAGTCGTAAGGTTCACAATGGTGTAAAATTAAAAAGGGATATACCGGGATAGGATTTGAGTTACAGGAACAAGGGCCGAACCAACCACCAAAGAATGGAATCGTCGTGCGAAAACACTTGACAACCTCCTAGAGGTAGCTTTTCTTGCCACCAGACCTTTCTCCATCAATTAGGAATCTGTTGCCGTCACTAAACACAAACCTTAAATTGAAGCCATTTGTTGAATGCTTTTTTTTGGTGTGTAATCCGCATGTATATCACCATTGCCCTTGATTTTCTTGAATGTATATCTCTTAAATGTCAACATATATATGTGTGATTTAGTTTACGAAGATTTTTCAATGCCGAGAACCTCGATCAGAGAGTAAAAAAGTCGTAAGGTTCACAATGGTGTAAAATTAAAATGGGATATACCGGGCTAGGATTCGAGTTACAGGAACAAGGGCCAAACCAACTACCTAAGAATGGAATCGTCGAGCGAAAACACTTGACAACCTCCTAGAAGCGGCTTTTGTTGCTGCCCGTCCTTGCTCCATCAATTAGGAATCTGATGCCGTCACTAAACACATTCCTTAAATTGTAGCCATTTGTTGAGTTTTTTTTTGGTGTCTAATCCGCATATATATCACCATTTCCATTGATTTTCATGACTGTATATCTCTTAAATGTCAACATATACACGTGTGATTTAGTTAACGAAGATTTTTTAATGCCGAGAACCTCGATCAGAGAGTAAAAAATGCGTAAGGTTCACAATGGTGTAAAATTAAAATGGGATATACCGGGCTAGGATTCGAGTTACAGGAACAAGGGCCAAACCAACCGCCCAAGAGTGGAATCGTCGACCGAAAACACTTGATAACCTCCTAGAAGCAGCTTTTCTTGCCACCAGACCTTTCTCCATCAATTAGGAATCTGATGCCGTCACTTAACACACTCCTTAAATTGTAAACATTTTTTGAGTATTTTTTTTGTGTCTAATGCGCATATATATCACCATTGCCCTTGATTTTCTTCACTGTATATCTCTTAAATGTCAACATATACACGTGCGATTTAGTTTACAAAGATTTTTCAATGCCGAGCACTTCGATCAGAGAGTAAAAAATGCGTAAGGTTCACAATGGTGTAAAATTAAAATGGGATATAAAGGGCTAGTATTCTAGTTACAGAAACTAGGGCAAAACCAACCACCCAAGAATGGAATCGTCGAGCGAAAACAGTTGACAACCACCTAAAAGCAGCTTTTCTTGCCACCAGACCTTTCTCCAACAATTAGGAATCTTATGCCGTCACTAAACACATTCCTTAAATTGTAGTCATTTGTTGAGGGTTTTTTTTGGTGTCTAATCCACATATATATCACCATTGCCCTTAATTTTCTTGACTGTATATCTCTTAAATGTCAACATATACACGTGTGATTTAGTTTACGAAGATTTTTCAATGCAAAGAACCTCGATCAGAGAGTAAAAAAGGTGTAAGGTTCACAATGGTGTAAAATTAAAATGGGATATACCGGGTTACGATTCGAGTTACAGGAACAAGGGACAAACCAACCACCAAAGAATGGAATCGTCAAGCGAAAACACTTGACAACCTCCTAGATGAAACTTTTCTTGCCACCAGACCTTTTTCCATCAATTAGGAATCTGATGCCGTCACTAAACACATTCCATAAATTGTAGCCATTTGTTGAGTGTTTTTTTGGTGTCTAATCCGCATATATGTCACCATTGCCCTTGATTTTCTTAACTGTATATCTCTTAAATGTCAACACATACACGTGTGATTTAGTTTACGAAGATTTTTCAATGCAGAGAACCTCGATCAGAGAGTAAAAAAGGCGTAAGATTCACAATGGTGTAAAATTAAAATGGGATATACCGGGATAGGATTCGAGTTACAGGAACAAGGGCCAAACCAACCACCCAAGAATGGAATCGTCGAGCGAAAACATTTGACAACCTCCCAGAAGAAGCTTTTCTTGCCACCAGACCTTTCTCCATAATTAGGATCTGATGTCGTCACTAAACACATTCCTTAAATTGTAGCCATATATATATCACCATTGCCCTTGAGTTTCTTGACTGTATATCTCTTAAATGTCAACATATACCCGTGTGATTTAGATTAAGAAGATTTTTCAATGCCGAGAACATCGATCAGAGAGTAAAAAAGTCATAAGATTCACAATTGTGTAAAATTTAAATGGGATATACCGGGCGAGGATTCGAGTTACAGGAACAAGGGCCAAACTAACCACCCAAATATGGAATCTTCGAGCGAAAACACTTGACAACCTCCTAGAAGAAGCTTTTCTTACCACCTGACCTTTCTCCATCAATTAGGAATCTGATGCCGTCATTAAACACATTCTTTAAATTGTAGCCGTTTGTTGGGTGTTTTTTTTGGTGTCTAATCCGCATATATATCACCATTGCCCTTGATTTTCTTGATTGTATATCTCTTAAATGTCAACATATATACGTGTGAATTAGTTTACGAAGATTTTTCAATGCCGAGAACCTCGATCAGAGAGTAAAAAAGGCGTAAGGTTCACAATGGTGTAAAATTAAAATGGGATATACCGGGCTAGGATTCGAGTTACTGGAACAAGGGCCAAACCAACTACCCAAGAATGGAATCGTCGAGCGAAAACACTTGACAACCTCCTAGAAGCAGCTTTTCTTGCTACCAGACCTTTCTCCATCAATTAGGAATCTGATGCCGTCACTAAACACATTCCTTAAATTGTAGCCATTTTCTTGACGGTATCTCTTAAATGCAACATATACACGTGTGATTTAGTTTACGAAGATTTTTCAATACCGAGAACCTCGATCAGAGAGTAAAAAAGGCGTAAGATTTACAATGGTGTAAAATTAAAATTTGAAATACCGGGCTAGTATTTGAGTTACAGGAACAAGGGCCAAACCAACCACCCAAGAATGGAATCGTCGAGCGAAAACACTTGACAACCTCCTAGAAGCAGGTTTTCTTGCCACCAGACCTTTCTCCATCAATTAGGAATCTGATGCCGTCACTAAACACATTCCTTAAATTGTAGCCATTTGTTGAGTGTTTTTTTTTGGTGTCTAATCCATATATATATCACCATTGCCCTTAATTTTCTTGACTATATATCTCCTAAATGTCAACATATACACGTGTGATTTAGTTTACGAAGATTTTTCAATGCAAAGAACCTCGATCAGAGAGTAAAAAAGGTGTAAGGTTCACAATGGTGTAAAATTAAAATGGGATATACCGGGTTACGATTCGTGTTACAGGAACAAGGGACAAACCAACCACCAAAGAATGGAATCGTCGAGCGAAAACACTTGACAACCTCCTAGATGAAACTTTTCTTGCCACCAGACCTTTTTCAATCAATTAGGAATCTGATGCCGTCACTAAACACATTCCATAAATTGTAGCCATTTGTTGAGTGGTTTTTTTGGTGTCTAATCCGCATATATGTCACCATTGCCCTTGATTTTCTTAACTGTATATCTCTTAAATGTCAACACATACACGTGTGATTTAGTTTACGAAGATTTTTCAATGCAGAGAACCTCGATCAGAGAGTAAAAAAGGCGTAAGATTCACAATGGTGTAAAATTAAAATGGGATATACCGGGATAAGATTCGAGTTACAGGACCAAGGGCCAAACCAACCACCCAAGAATGGAATCGTCGAGCGAAAACACTTGACAACCTCCCAGAAGAAGCTTTTCTTGCCACCAGACCTTTCTCCATAATTAGGATCTGATGTCGTCACTAAACACGTTCCTTAAATTGTAGCCATATATATATATCACCATTGCCCTTGAGTTTCTTGACTGTATATCTCTTAAATGTCAACATATACCCGTGTGATTTAGATTACGAAGATTTTTCAACGCCGAGAACATCGATCAGAGAGTAAAAAAGTCATAAGATTCACAATTGTGTAAAATTTAAATGGGATATACCGGGCGAGGATTCGAGTTACAGGAACAAGGGCCAAACCAACCACCCAAATATGGAATCTTCGAGCGAAAACACTTGACAACCTCCTAGAAGAAGCTTTTCTTACCACCTGACCTTTCTCCATCAATTAGGAATCTGATGCCGTCATTAAACACATTCCTTAAATTGTAGCCGTTTGTTGGGTGTTTTTTTGGTGTCTAATCCGCATATATATCACCATTGCCCTTGATTTTCTTGATTGTATATCTCTTAAATGTCAACATATATACGTGTGAATTAGTTTACGAAGATTTTTCAATGCCGAGAACCTCGATCAGAGAGTAAAAAAGGCGTAAGGTTCACAATGGTGTAAAATTAAAATGGGATATACCGGGCTAGGATTCGAGTTACTGGAACAAGGGCCAAACCAACTACCCAAGAATGGAATCGTCGAGCGAAAACACTTGACAACCTCTTAGAAGCAGCTTTTCTTGCTACCAGACCTTTCTCCATCAATTAGGAATCTGATGCCGTCACTAAACACATTCCTTAAATTGTAGCCATTTTCTTGACGGTATCTCTTAAATGCAACATATACACGTGTGATTTAGTTTACGAAGATTTTTCAATACCGAGAACCTCGATCAGAGAGTAAAAAGGCGTAAGATTTACAATGGTGTAAAATTAAAATTTGAAATACCGGGCTAGTATTTGAGTTACAGGAACAAGGGCCAAACCAACCACCCAAGAATGGAATCGTCGAGCGAAAACACTTGACAACCTCCTAGAAGCAGGTTTTCTTGCCACTAGACCTTTCTCCATCAATTAGGAATCTGATGCCGTCACTAAACACATTCCTTAAATTGTAGCCATTTGTTGAGTGTTTTTTTTTGGTGTCTAATCCACATATATATCACCATTGCCCTTAATTTTCTTGACTGTATATCTCTTAAATGTCAACATATACACGTGTGATTTAGTTTACGAAGATTTTTCAATGCAAAGAACCTCGATCAGAGAGTAAAAAAGGTGTAAGGTTCACAATGGTGTAAAATTAAAATGGGATATACCGGGTTACGATTCGAGTTACAGGAACAAGGGACAAACCAACCACCAAAGAATGGAATCGTCGAGCGAAAACACTTGACAACCTCCTAGATGAAACTTTTCTTGCCACCAGACCTTTTTCCATCAATTAGGAATCTGATGCCGTCGCTAAACACATTCCATAAATTGTAGCCATTTGTTGAGTGTTTTTTTTGGTGTCTAATCCGCATATATGTCACCATTGCCCTTGATTTTCTTAACTGTATATCTCTTAAATGTCAACACATACACGTGTGATTTAGTTTACGAAGATTTTTCAATGCAGAGAACCTCGATCAGAGAGTAAAATAGGCGTAAGATTCACAATGGTGTAAAATTAAAATGGGATATACCGGGATAGGATTCGAGTTACAGGAACAAGGGCCAAACCAACCACCCAAGAATGGAATCGTCGAGCGAAAACACTTGACAACCTCCCAGAAGAAGCTTTTCTTGCCACCAGA
>JARYGA010025654.1:0-85154 GCA_030545235.1 Helianthus tuberosus
TAAGTAGGAAATCATCTACTTAGACTATGTAAAAATGCCAATGTGAAACATATGTCATGTTTGGTGAATAAAAGAATCTACTCAACCCCGTAGGAAAAATGTACAAAACAATGTTTTTGAGTAAACCTAAGTTTAATTCAAATGTCATGTTTTGCAGAAACAATGCTTTATGATTACAAACATTTATGCAGTAATGTTAATCGCATACATTTAGCCTTGCGACTGTGGCGACAAACCTTTAAACAAATTAAAGGTTCATCTAAGTTATGTAGTCGGATTCTGTCATTTCCAACTTCCAAACAAACCTAGGAAGTCGGAAACGGGAGTTGTCAGTTCC
Organism: Helianthus tuberosus; assembly: GCA_030545235.1. Taxonomy (NCBI): domain Eukaryota; kingdom Viridiplantae; phylum Streptophyta; class Magnoliopsida; order Asterales; family Asteraceae; genus Helianthus; species Helianthus tuberosus. Next base: position 338 of record JARYGA010025654.1, read on the forward strand.
TATGGTAACATTACATACTACCGAGCGGCGTGATCAATGTTAATGAATGTATTATTGTCCCGATTAAACACACCAAATGTCATAACCAATGTAAGCATGCTATGAAAACCATGTACTAGGTATGCTAAGCAAACACGCCTAGTAGAAATGTCATGTAAAACAATGCGTACATATGTTAAGTAAACATATGTAACAAATGTGTAATAAATCAATGTGCTAGCATGCTTAACATACATAGCAAAACATAGTGAAAACATGTACTAAATATGTACTAAGTGAAACTAGCATGTTTATGTCACAAAAGCTTGTAAAACAAGAAAGTAACAAGTATGTACATGTGAATCACCCCAAAGTATTTGAAAACGGTAAAAGAGGGGAACTATGTACTCACTTGGGATTGCTTATTAGTCTTGAGAATAAGACCAATAAAAGCTCCAAGTATCACAGAATCAACCGGCACCTAGTATAGGTAACTATGTTAATAATCGGCTCCTTAATCGGGAGATAGGATAGAATGAGGTTCTATAAATCAAATGAGTATGTAAACTCATATGGTATGATTTATTAGACCTTACATTCTGATTTGAAAGTCTACCTAAGTGCTTTTGACCCGTTTCGACCCATTATGGTAGTATAAGCTACTATAATGCGTCGTTAGCGTAAAACTATGTTCGGTTGGTTAACTATGTGCTATGCCAAGTCTTACATGCCCAATTATGCCTAAACATGTTACTAAATCAGATTATATGTCAAAAATATGTTCACATAGTCAAAAATACGGATTTATGCTTCAAAAGGGCGTTTTGGTCATTTACTATGGGCATACAAGCTAACTAGCAAAAGACTAACCAATCCTAGGTGATCATAAGGTATAACCTCAGGGGTTATTCCCTATGTAACTATGATCACTAAGTAAGCTTGGTCGGATCCTAATGATCGACCAAACGGGTCGGGTTCGAAAGTCTAAGCGGTGGTTTAGACCGCTTAACTAACGACCCTAAACAAGCACCAAACTATTAGTGACGAGTTAAACATGTCAAAACATGTTTAACCTACTGATTTGGTATCAAAACAATGGGTTTTGATACCCGAAAATAGTTCTGTTGCAAAATGCCTGCTAAAATGCATTTTGACCGAAACTTTGACTCGTCACTACGCCTAGTTAATGTGGTAATCAGTAGGTATAATCACTAAGGATTATAACCATTGTGATTACAATCACATTGCAAAGTTCAATTGAACTTTGACTTGACCAATTGACTGGTCAAACTGAAAGTCAAACACTGTTTGACTTTTTAAACTAGTAAGCAATAAAAAGAATGAAAGAATGCTCACTAAAGTCCTTGCTATCTTTTCTACAAAGAAGACAAGTCCCAAATCAGTTGAGAGAGTTCCAAAGCAGATAAGAGAGGAGAAAATGAGGAATGAGCAAGGAACAAATGAGAAATGGATGGCTATTTATAGTTGTTTCAACTTCACAAGATCATTCCACTTGTTTGTGTGGCCAACAAGCATAAGATCCTAGCCATCCATGTGTTATGAACTGATTAGAAGCCTTGGTGATCACACAAACTTGCTCAACACACCAAAAATTTGCATAAACAGCCCCTGGACATTGAACAGAATGCTGAAAACAACTTTCTGTCGCTGGGGGTTCTGAGGCGGCCCGCGTAAGCATGTATGGTGAGCTTACGCGGCCCGTATGGCCAAGTTTGGCAGAATTGCATAATTGGTCCCTGAACTTGATTTGAGCTCATTTCAGCCCCTTTTGACCCCCGTTAAGCCATTTTCAAGGCTCTACAAGGTCAATAAAGTTAAGAGGACTCAAAATGTGCTTGGAAAACTCTCGGATGTCGGCTCGTTTGGTCGTACGGTCGCGTTGTTCGTTAAATTACGACGAAACTCAAACGGACGCGAAAACGAACCAAATTAAGCGACGAATGGTATTTTTGCATGGAGATCACTAAAATAAAAATATTTTAGTGTGTACAAAAATTTTGGATGTCCAGATGTGGTCAGAACGCAAGATATGCGCGAAAATACAAACTTACGCCGTTTTTAACACTTTTAGTCCCTGAAAGATCATATAAGCATGTTTTCGCACACCGAACCACCCAAAGCTTATTTCTAAGCTATGTTTAGGTTATTTAAGGTATGTTTAGCTTATGATCATATTCCGGACTGTACGTTGACTTACGAAACGACAGATTTTTGCAGATTGACGCAAATAGTCCCTGTGAACGAATAAACTTGTTTTTGCCATACCAAACCTTCTAAAACTTATTTCTAAGTTATGTAAAGGTTATTTAAGGTATGTTAAGTTTATGTTGCTGTTTCGGAGTGTTTGTCGCGTTAAACTAATTATGTTTACGCATCAGTTTGCGTATAACTCTCCAGAAAGTGATATAGAGTTCAAAATCGATCAAAAATCAACATGTGCATAAAATCAAACATAAATAACAAACATTGGGATCAAAACACACTGTTTTATTAATATTGTATTGTTTAGAGTCTGCAGAATGATAGACAAGCACAGATGTCACACAAACAATACACGTATTTTTACAAATACCAAGTATGAAACACAATATTTCAAAAATTTGGTATTTGTTTGATGGTCGTAGAGGCACAGGTGTCACAAAAGGCGTGACCATGGTAGGACATAGCAAAATCAGCCCCTCATAACGGTCTATATAGGTACGATGTTCTCCACTATCTTGTTTAAGATCGTGGAATTCATTCTCAAGTGCCCTTTGTTCGTGGCGTGGGCATAATTCCTTCATCATGAGAGCTCTAAGCTCTTGCCAAGTGTGAGCCATTGCTACATCAGCACCCCTATCTCTCACAACTCCGTTCCACCACGTGTGTGCTCTCTGTTGGAATACACTCGATGCAAACTCTACTTTACGCTCATTTGGACTCTGAACATGGCGGAAAGTGCTCTCGAGACTCTCAAACCACTGTAGGAGCCCAGTAGCTCCCTCAGACCCGCTAAACTTGAGTGGTTTAGCCGAATTGAATTGTTTAAAGTTGAACAGAGCAGGTGCATTGTTGTTATTATTTTTGGCTTGGTTTAGTTGGGTCACAAGGTTTGGGAGTACAACAGCTATCTGCTGAGTAATTAGAGCCGCCATTTCGCGTCTTGAATAGCGTTGCAACGAGGAGGCATTCTAAAAGAAAAGGAAAATATGAGAGAAAACGAGTGAGATTGATAAAGGATAGTAAAAAAGAAACGTTTAAAAATATTGACAAAGTATAAGGATTGTGATCATTTGTTCATTACTTAAAACAAACAATCGACACACAGTGACTAATCAAAGTAAACGGGTCTTTATAATATATCATGAAGACGTGCTTTAGCCTATAAGAGTGACCGGTCCGATTAAGAGGATTTGTACTGCCTTAGACAGAAAACTCAGGGTACAGGCATCCACCCTTCTAGATTGCACATGCTCACATTATTAAAATCCAAACTTTTACGAGATTTTGAAAGCATCAAAGGCTTTAAAGGGCCGATGATTTGTTTTTGGCTTTTAAGAATGAATTTTGTGATTTGTGTATTGTTTTGTAATCACCTAAGGATAGGTGATGGTATTGTATTAAGAATCTAAACGCAAGATAACTCATGTTAGGGTCCTAGAAAGGTTATAGTCTAGGTCAAAAGGATTACAAATAACCTAATTTGCTATAACCATGGCTCTGATACCAATCTCTGTAACACCCCGACTGCGTAAAACAATAAACCGCGACGGAAACGTTGGGGGGTCACGTTACAAGAAATTATTTCACAATGCATGGTACATAAAGTTTTGTTTATTAAATTGTTAAATTACATTGTCTTGGAATAAAAACAAACTAAACACAAAAATTGTCTTTATGTTTTAAGATAACTAGGGCCCGTGTCCGTCCTATGTGTAGCATGCTCCAAATGATCACACATTAGCTCCTGAAACATATGTAAAAATAAACGTCAGCATAAAAAACCTGTGAGTAACATAGGTTTTGTGATTAAGACTCATGGCTTTGAATGTTAAAACAAAATGTTTAAACTATTTCAAAAGTAGCCATGAACCTTTAACAAATGTGTTTCTTTATGAAATCATATGAAAAATCATTTGATTTAAAAGAAATGATGTATGGTTAACTTAATAACCAAATATATCTTTGAAATAACCAAATAAAATGACTTGTCTTTGTTTGAAGTGATTTGTATAACACTACGATATGTAATACAATAAAAGCATTTATATATACGAAGTACCAGCGGCGTATCCACCATACTTTTATCGTATTACACATGTCTCATTATCTAAATCACTTACCATAAACCAATAATTGTCTTGTCTTGTATAAACCAACTAATGTCTTGACTTGCATAAACCAACAAATGCCTTGTATGGTATAAACCACAAATGTCTTGTATGGTAAACAAAAGGTCTTGTTTAACTATAAGGTAATGTCTTGTATAAATAACCAAATGTCTTATCTTGTCATGTATAATCAAAATGTCTTGTATAAATCAAGTGTTTTGAGTAAACAAAATGTTTTTTGTAACAAAATTACTTGTGTAAAACAACTGCTTTTATTGTATAAAACAAGCATGGATTGTTGGCGAATACATTCAAGCCTTGTCGACTGTCGGACAAACCTTTATAAAGACAAAGGTTTATCAATAATGTCACTCAGTTTCTGTCATTCCAAGAGGTAACTTAAAACAAACCTAGGAAGAGGGAATGAGGTTGTCAATCCTATGGTACCATAACATACTACCGATCGGCATGATCAGTGTTAATGAATGTATCATTGTTGACTTCAACGCACCAATATGTCTAGTACGATGTAAGCATGTCGTGAATGTTTTGAAACCATGTATACTAGGTATTTTTAAACCATGTATAGTGTTTTGAAACCATGTACTGGGTATATTAGGTAAATATACCATGTATAATATTTTAAAACCATGTACTAGTATACTAGATAATTAAACCATGTTTAATATCTTGAAAACATGAAAATAGTGATAGGCACATATGAATCTCCCCATAACACTTGAAAAATGTAAAAGAGGGGACTATGTACTCACTTGGGATTGCGTATATGTCTTTTTAAATGTTCAAGCAAAGCTCAAAGTTTCAAGAGTTTCCTAATATGTCGGATGTCTATGTGTTAGTGTATAAAGAGACTTTAATCGGGAGATTGGATAGAATGAAGTCTATAAACCAAACGAGTGTTGGGTCTCATATAATATGGTTCAATAAGCCTTACATTCTGATTTGGAAGAGTTTCTAAGTGCTTTGACCCGTTATCGTTAAAGTGGTTTAAGCCACTTTAACGGGTTGTAAACGTAACTAAGAGTTCGGATGGTTAACTAAGTCCTATGATGAGTCTTATACATCAAAACAAGTTTGATTATGTTATAATATCAGGTTAGATGTCAAAAATATGGTCTTACATGTTTAAAACCATTTTATGAGCCAAAAGGGCGTTTTCAGCATTTTAAAAGTACATAAAATCGACTCGTCATATAACTAACCATGTATATAACCATAAGGTATAACCTCATAGGGTTATTTCCTATATTACTATGGTCATAAAAATGCGCTTGGTCGAATCCTAAGATTGACCAAACGGGTCAGATTCAAAAGTCAAAGCGGTAGTCAAACCGCTCGACTTACGACTAAGAAATAAGCACTAAACTAGAAATGACGAGTTAGACATGTTGGGACATGTCTAATAATGTTAATAAAACTGATTTGGTGTCAAAACTTTAAGTTTTAATACCCGAAAACAGTTTCGTCGTAAAATGCACTTTTGTGCATTTTTTTACTTTTAATTCGTAAAACTTTGACTCGTCATCTCGCCTACTAAACGCCGTAATCAGAAGGTGCTATCGCAAGGGATTAATACCTTCGTGATTACGATCACGTTGCAAAGTTCAATTTAAGCTTTGACTTGACCAAAATGGTCAGAACCGAAAGTCAAACAGAAAGTCAAATTGTTTCACTTTTAGCTCATAATAGCTAAAATAAAGAAAAAGACTAGGAGAGAGCACTTACTTGTGTTGAAGAACACTTTAAGAGCTCAGTAGGAGGCTTCCAAAAGCTGGAAACAAGCTCCAAAGAGTTGGGAGAAGAAAATAGAAATGAGTAAGTCTTGGATGGGCAAAGTTCTTGGCTCTTTATAGTGCAAATGAATGAGCTCAACAATTCAAGACAAGTGTCCCTCCAAGTGCTATGACATGCTTAGTGTCATCACACATGTCCAAAGGAGTTGAAATGATGGCAAAAATCGCGACTTGGGGGCCAAGGAAGGAGCAGGATGCTACCAGGTATCGTTCTGCTATCTGGCACATCCATACGGACCGTATGGCATAAATTCTTATGGTCCGTAAGCCTTATGCAGCACAAAACTTTCATATTTTGGTAGATTTGGCCCCTGGACTTGTATTGTCACATTTTGTCATTTTTAACCCCTGTTAACCTGATATTTGGGTTATATAAAGGTGTTAAGGCATGTGTAACTCGGATTTTGTTTCGGAAATGTCATGGATATCATTTCGTTCGATCGTACGGTTATGTGTTTCGTAAATAAAATAAAATATTTTATTGAACACGAAAATGATCAAAATTGTGTAACGATTGAAAATGTGCAAATGTCACAGGGGCCCATGCCTGGCAGGCACGGCCTCGTGTTTGGCTTCTGGATTGTTGTTTTTGGCCTTGGGGTGAAGCTTAGAGGGTCGGTATAGTGTATCAACTTTCCTTCTTTCGTATTTAAGCTGGTTTTTGCCGTTAATTTGTTCCCTTTGTTCATTTAAGCTCTTTTAATCCTGAAAATCAAAAGTAAACAAAGAAACGAACTTTTTCGAACATTAGTACTAAAAAGCGTTGTTTTTATACCTTATTTGATACAATTTATATGTTTCATTTGGTGCATATCAACATGCTGGTAATTGCCATTACCTTATCTCGGTTTGCTTTGAAACCAATGTCACACCTCAACCGATGGCGAAAACATCGGAGTGAGATGAAAACATGATTGTTCATAGCATCATAACACTAATAGTGACAATATAATTAATCAATATTTCATAAAAGACTAAAGTGAATACATTGTTCAAATCAAACCAAAAATGATCAGGACATGAAACAAATTTCAAACATTGTTTATTAACTAGGTGTGTTTCTAAGTTGACCCTAAATTTATTTCTCCAAAAGCATCATCTTTCAACCTGCAACATGTATTAAAATAATGATCAACAAATATGTTGGCGAGTATATAAGTTTGATTAAATAGCATAATATAAAAATGTTTTAACGTGCTCATATCCAACATGAAGAATGCATACAAGTTACTAATATGCTAAACGGTGTAAACTATATGCCAAACTAAAGTTTCCAACGCAATCATGATTACCCAACATCGTCGAAACGAATATGGTGTAATGTGTTTTACTTAACAATACCTCAAGAATTGGGGCGGCGTGTTAATCCTATGACGCTATAATTGTTAAGGTAGGCTTGCAAAGTTAATGAGTATATTGACACAATGTATAAAGAGCATAAGAATCTAACAAGTATAACATGTTTTCATGTTTAATTGTGGATAGGTTATGATTTGAATAAACAAGTATCATAGTGTTGCGTGTTTTTGTATAATTTACATGTTACACCCAAAGTGATTAGGATGAAAATGGGATCGAGTATACTCACTGTTTTGCGTAAGGTAAACACTAAACCGCGAGCAAAGTTGATGAAGTTTGAAGCACCAAGATTACACTGAAATGGTTTAAACAAGAGTCTAAGTGTTCTGTTGTGAAATGGTGTCGGACCAGATCGTAAAATACATGAAATGTACTTGATAAAAACGAACAATAGGTTGATTCGTACGGATGGACCTAGTCCATTCATGCGGATTGGGTTTTTGGTTAAAATGAATCTCTTTGTTAAAGTTCGATTATAGGCTAATTTAGTTGTAACTAGCAGGGTGAGTACTTCCAAATAGTAAATAAAATAGTTGAATATTGTAGCTGATGTTATAACAGGAAGTAAATCGATCCAGTTTAGGCAAAAATGTCCGTTCGTACGGATGGACATGGTTCATCCGTGCGAACTGACTGCTATGTAAACTTTAATTATAGAATGATTTAATTACAAACAGTTAAGCAATTGACTTAAATATCCCAATTAGTTGGTAAAACGGTCAAACAATGATGAACAGATGCGAGAACAGAAATGAAAACATTAGGTTGTGCAGGATGTCCGTTCGTGTGGATGGATGTAGCCCGTCCGTGCGAACTGGCTGATATGTAAGAACGTGTGTTTGATCTATCCAAAACAGATCATTTCTTGATGGAAATTAATGTCACACCCCCGACCGCGTTAAAACAACAAACCGTGGCGGAAACATCGGGGAGTGATGCGACAGAATTATTGTTTCAACAACCATGGTAATTAAAGTTTTGTATTATTAAGGTTAAAGTTTACACTGTCTTGGAATTTAACAGAAACATAACATAATTAACTGTCTTTTAAGTCACTAAGGCCCAAGTCCGCCTAAGTGTAGCACAAACATCATCATGCATTAGCACCTGAAACACATGTGAAAATAGGTACGTCAGCATAAAAATGTATGTGAGATACATAGGTTTTGTTTATGCAGGATTCATGACTTATAATTTAAAAGAAGTGTTTAACAAAATGTAGTCATGAACCTTGTAAAATGTTTTCCTTTAATAAATCATATGAAACTCGATGTGAAAATCAAAAGATAATAAAAGAATAATGCATGGTTAAATGAATAACCATGTATAAATGAATTTGTATAAAACTTGTAACTTGTAAAACAATGTCGTGTCATTGTATAAAATGTTTCATGTCTTGTCAAAGTGGTTTAGATAATGCTACAATGTGTAATATAATAAAAGCACTTATATATAGGAAGTACCAGTGGCGTATCCACCATGCTTTTATCACATTGCACATAGCCTCGTTATATAAGTCACTTATCAATAATCAACCAGAATGTCTTGTTTAAAACCAACGTCAAAGTATTTATGTGTGAACCATGTTCAATGTCATGTGTAAACTGTGTCATGTATACCAAAATGTAATGTATAGCAAGTAGAAAGTATCTACTCAAACTATATGATAATGTCAATGTGAAAACAAATGTCGTGTATGGTGAATAACTAGTAGTTACTCAACCCCATAGGAAAATGTACAAAACAAAGTTTTTGAATAAGCCTAAGTTTAAATCAAATGTTATGTTTCGCAGAAAAACAATGCTTTATGGATACGAACATTTATGCAGTAATGTTAAAACGCATACATTCGAGCCTTGCGACTGTGGCGACAAACCTTTAAACAAATTAAAGGTTTATCTAAGTTATGTATATCAGATTCTGTCATTCCCAACTTCCAAACAAACCTAGGAAGTCGGAAATGGGATTTGTCAAGTCCTATGGTACCATTACATACTACCGAACGGCATGATCGGTGTTAATGAATGTATTATTGTTCCGTTAAACATACCAAATGTCATACCAATGTAAGCATGCTAAATGAAAACCATGTACTAAGTGTGCTAAGTAAACATACCTAGTAGAAATGTTCATGAAATCAATTGTGCTAGCATGCTCAGTAAACATACATAGCCGAAATGTCATGTAAAACAATATGTCCATATGTTGAGTAAACATATGCAACAAAGTGTCTTATGAAATCAATGTGCTAGCATGCTCAGTCAACATACATAGCAAAACATAGTTGAAATCATGTACTATATGTGTACTAGATGAAACTAGCATGTTTATGTCATAAAAGCAATGAAAGCATGAAAGTAACAAGTATGCACATGTGTATCACCCCAAAGTATTTGAAAGTGGTAAAAGAGGGGAACTATGTACTCACTTGGGATTGCTTATTAGTCTTGAGAATAAGACCAACTAAAGCTCCAAGGATCACGGAATCAAACGACACCTAATATAGGTAACTATGTTAATAATCGGATCCTAAATCGGGAGATAGGATAGAATGATGTTCTATAAATCAAATGAGTATTTGAACTCATATGGCATGATTTAATAGAGCTAACATTCTGATTTGGAAGTCTACCTAAGTGCTTATGACCCGTTTCGACCCATTGTGGTAGTATAAGCTACTATAACGCGTCGTTTGCATAAAACTATGGTCGGATGGTTAACTATGTGCTATGTCAAGTCTTATATGCCTAATTATGCCTAAACATGTTACTAAATCAAATTATATGTCAAAAACATGTTCACATATGCAAAATACGGATTTATGCTTCAAAAGGGCATTTTGGTCAATTTATATGAGCATGTAAACTACTTAACGAATAACTAACCAATCCTATGTGATCATAAGGTATAACCTCAGAGGTTATTCCCAATGCAACTATGATCACTAAACCTGCTTGGTTGGATCCTAACGATCGACCAAACGGGTCGGGTTCGAAAGTCTAAGCGGTTGTCTAGACCGCTTGACTTACGACCCTAAACAAGCACTAAACTAGTAGTGAAGAGTTAAATATGTCAAAACATGTTTAACTGACTTAGAAAACTGATTTGGTATCAAAACAAAGTGTTTTGATACCTAAAAGTACTTCTGTTGCAAAATGCGTGCTAAAACGCATTTTGACCGAAACTTTGACTCGTCACTACACCTAGTTAACGTGGCAATCAGTAGTTACAATCACTAAGGATTATAACCATCGTGATTACAATCACGTTGCAAAGTTCAAACGAACTTTGTGTTGACCATTGACTGGTCAAAGCAGAAAGTCAAACACTGTTTGACTTTCATGCTTGCAAAGCGATAAAAGCACGAAAGAAGCTTACAAAGGGTCCAAGCTAGGGAGAACTTGATCTATAACACTCAGGTATGAAGCAATGGCTTCAACTTAGAGCATTAATCAGATCAAGGGTGAGGAAAATGGAATGACAGCGTGGCTATTTATACTTGTGGTGAGTTTACAAGATAAATCCATGTGTTTGTGTAACCACCAAGCATTAGATCACAGCCATACATGTGTTTATGACAGATAATATTACTTGGGGAGGTGTTAACTTGGTTAACACACAAGAAAAATGGCAAGAACAACCCCTGAATCATCAAACAGTTGCTAAAAACAACTTTCTGTCACTGGGCATGTTCTCGTGCCTCGCGTAAGGAATGAGGGTGGGCTACGCGGCCCGCGTCCCAATGTCAGTTCAACAACAGTTTCATTTTTTACAGTTTTGGTCCCTGCACTTGATTAAGCTCAATTCTGGTACTTTTAACCCCCGTTAAGCCATTTTCAAGGCTCTACAAGGTAGTCGAAGTATATAGGACTCAAAATATGCTCGGAAAATCCACGGATGTCGGTTCGTTTGGTTGTACGGTCACGTTATTCGTATAATTACGACGAAACTCGAACGGACGAGATAATGATCCAAATTAAGCGACGAATGGTATTTTTGCATTCCGATCACTAAAATAAAATATTTTAGTGTATACAAAAACTTTTGGATGTCCGGATATGATCAGAACGTAAGATATGCGTGTAAATGCAAACTTACGCCGTTTTTGACGCTTTTAGTCCCTGTATGAACGAATAAGCGTATTTTCGCACACTGAACCACTCAAAGTTTGTTTATAAGCTATGTTTAGGTTATTTATGGTATGTTTAGCTTATGATCATGATCCGGACTGTACGTTGTCATACGAAACAGCAGACTTTTGCCGTTTAACGAAATTAGTCCCTGTGAGCGAATAAACTTGTTTTTTTTTGCCTTACCTAACCCTTTAAAACTTATTTTATAAGTTATGTAAAGGTTATTTAAGGTATGTTAAGCTTATGTTGCTGTTCCAGAGTGTTCGTTGCGTTAAACTTATTACGTTTACGCATCAGTTTGCGTATAACTTTCCAGAAAGCGATATAGAGTTTAAAATCGATCAAAAATTGAAACGTGCAAAATATCAAACATAAATAAACAAACATTGGGATCAAAACACATTGTTTTATTGATATTTGAATTGATCAAAGTCTGAACAACGATTACACAAGCACATATGTCACAGTCTCCCCTACTTTAGGAAATTTCGTCCCAAAATTTATTTAGAGGAAACTTGTGAGAATAGATGTGGATATTTCACTTTCAATTGATATTCACGTTCCCAAGTAAATTATGGGCCACGTTTAGATTCCCAGTGAACTTTGACAATAGGTATGCACTTGTGTTTAAGCTTTTTGACTTCACGGTCCATTATTTCCACAGGTTTCTCAAAGAAGTGCATCGTGTTATCAACACGAATTTCATCAAGTGGTATGTGGAGGTTCTCATCAGCTAAACACTTTTTGAGATTGGACACGTGGAAAGTGGGATGAACATTTCCAAGTTCAGGAGGTAGCTCTAGTCTGTAGGCTACTTTTCCAATTCTTTCAACGATCTTGAATAGTCCAACATAGCGTGGTGCAAGTTTTCCTTTCTTTCCAAATCTAATAACACCTTTCCAAGGGGATACCTTGAGTAGGACGTGATCACTGACTTGAAATTCTAAGGGCTTGCGTCGTCGATCCGCGTAACTCTTTTGACGGCTTCTAGCTGTCTGAAGGTTATCGCGAATCTTTTTGACCTTAACTGTAGTCTCTAGAATGAGTTTAGGTCCAGTAAGATGAGCTTCACCTATCTCATTCCAGCAGACCAGTGAACAACATTTTCGACCGTATAAAGCCTCGAAAGGGGTCATGTTGATGCTAGAGTGATAACAATTGTTGTAGGAGAATTCGATCAATGGTAGATGCGAGTCCCAACTACCACCAAAATCAACCACACAAGCTCTAAGCATATCCTCCAGTGTCTGGATTGTTCTCTCAGATTGACCATCCGTTTGAGGATGATACGCTGTGCTCAAATTAAGTTGGGTTCCCATGGCAGATTGCATGGTTCTCCAAAAGTGAGACGAGAATCGAGCATCTCTGTCAGATATAATGTTCAAAGGAACACCATGTCGGGATACAATCTCATCAACAAAGATTTTGGCAAGTTTGTCAGCAGATAGATCCTCACGGATCGGCAAGAAATGTGCTGACTTTGTTAGACGATCAACAACTACCCAGATGGCGTCATGACCTCTCTTAGTGCATGGAAGTTTGGTAATATGATCCATAGCAATGTTTTCCCATTTCCAAACTGCTATCTTTGGTTGCTCCAATAATCCAGAGGGGTGTTGATGTTCTGCCTTAAGTTTAAGACATGTAAGGCATTTGGAAACATATAAGGCAATGTCTTTCTTCATACCTGGCCAGCAATACTGGGTTCGAAGATCCTTATACATTTTATCCGCACCAGGATGAATAGAATAACGAGACTTGTGAGCTTCATCCATCAGCAAGGTGCGAAGATTGTCTTGACTTGGGACCCACAAACGGCCCATGAAATAAAATATCCCAGAGTCCTTTAGTTCAAGCTCAGGTTTAAGATGATATGGTAATTCCTTACCCATCAAGCCTTGTGTAACACAAGTATGTTGAGCCTAAGAAATGCGGGTTTGAATGTCAGATCGAACTTGAACACAGTGAAGCTTGACATGTTCCTTAAGACTCAATGCGTCAGCCACGACATTCGCCTTACCAGGATGGTTGTGAATTCACAATCGTAGTCATTTAGGAGTTCAACCTAACGTCGTTGCCTCATGTTTAGTTCTTTCTGATAAAAAAATATGCTGGAGACTTTTGTGGTCAGTAAACACTACACACTTTGTACCGTACAGGTAGTGTCTCCAGATTTTGAGAGCAAAGACTACTGCACCTAACTCAAGATCATGAGTGGTGTAATTCTTCTCGTGTACCTTTAATTGTCTTGATGCATAAGCTATGACTTTATTTCTTTGCATAAGAATGCAGCCAAGGACTAAATTAGACGCATCACAGTATACGATAAAATCGTCGTTGCCCTCTGGTATAGTTAGGATAGGTGCATCACAGAGTTTCTGTTTCAAGGTCTGGAAAGCTTCTTCCTGTTTGGATCCCCACTCAAAAGGTTTGTTCTTCTGAGTTAAAGCAGTGAGAGGAACCGCAATCTTGGAGAAGTTTTCAATGAAATGGCGGTAATAGCCCGCTAGACCAAGAAATGAACGAACCTCGGTAAGAGTAGTAGGTGTATCCCAATCCTTAATCACACTGATTTTGGCGGGATCTACATGTTTACCTTGTTCGTTGACGATATGTCCAAAAAATTGAACTTCCTTAAGCCAAAATTCGCACTTGGAGAACTTGGCGAAAAGCTGTGCTTTCTTTAGGAGTTCCATTGTAAGAAGAAGATGTTGTTCATGATCAGCTCGTGTCTTAGAATAGATAAGAATGTCATCAATGAAAACGATGATGAACTTGTCCAAATAAGGCTTACAAACCCTATTCATCAAGTCCATGAAAACAGCAGGAGCATTAGTTAAACCGAAAGGCATAACAGTAAACTCATAATGACCATATCTAGTACGGAAAGCTGTCTTGGGAATATCTTCTTCGATCACTCGAAGTTGATGATACCCAGAACGTAGATCAATCTTTGAAAAGCAAGTAGCACCCTGTAGCTGATCAAAGAGATCATCAATGCGAGGTAGGGGATATCGATTCTTGATGGTAAGCTTGTTGAGCTCCCGATAATCGATACACATCCTAAATGATCCACCTTTCTTTTTCACAAATAGGACAGGAGCGCCCCAAGGTGAAAAGCTCGGACGAATGAATCCTTTGTCAGAAAGCTCTTGAAGCTGCTTAGACAACTCTTGCATCTCAGATGGTGCAAGACGGTAAGGTGACTTAGCAATAGGATTTGCACCAGGTACAAGATCGATGCGCAACTCAACTTGGCGTACAGGGGGTAAACCGGGTAATTCTTCAGGAAACACCTCAGGATAATCCCAAACAACAGGGATATCTTGGATAGTCTTACCTTTGCCTTTCTCCTCTACAACATGTGCCAAGAAGACGACATAGTTCTTTCGTAGGTATTTTTGGGCTTGGGTACAAGACATGAGCTTAAGACCACTAACGGGTTTCTCCCCACGAACTTCTAAGATCTCACCAGTCGAAAGCGGTATGCGGACAATCTTCTCAAAGCAAACCACCTCAGCATGGTACTTGGCTAACCAATCCATTCCCACTATAACATCAAAGCTCCCGAGTTGCATCGGTGTGAGGTCAATAGGGAAAAGATGGTTGTTAAGGTTCAACTGGCAATTTTGAAGAACAGAATCGAGTACAACGGGTTCACCACTAGCTACTTCTACTGTCAAGGGCTTTCCAAGTTTTGTTCTAGTCATCAAAAGCAAAGGCTCAAATGCTAAGGACACAAAACTCTTATCGGCACCCGAATCAAATAGAACAGAAGCAGGTTGGTTGTTAACAAAGAACGTACCGTTCACCACTTCGTTATCTTCGCCTGCCTCATTTGCATTCAAGTTAAAAGCTCTACCACGAGCCTGTGCCTGATTTGCATTTGCCAACCCCGGGCAGTTGTTCCTGTAGTGGGTCAGTTCCCCACAATTGAAACATGAACCAGGCGGGTAGTGAGGTCGTGAAGGATTCTGGGCAGGGTTTTGTGCTGCTTGGTTTTGAGCTGCCTGATTTTGGTTGAGAGCGAAACGGCAGGTGTTTGCAAGATGACCAGACTTGCCACAATTTGTGCAGATGCGGCATTGCACCTGTGGCTGGTGGTGGCTGTTACATCTGTTGCACAAAGGTGCTTTACCAGCATACTGCCTTTTGGCAGCAGGTTGTGAATGCTGATTCTGTGCTGCCTGGTTAGTCTGAGCGGTGACAGCGAAATTTTTGGAAGCCTTACGCTTCCTATACTTCTTAGAGGACTCAGATTTCTTGCCCTTTTGCTCCTTGGTGTTATCAGTCTGTTTCTGTTTCTTATCCCCCTTTCTGTGGAGTTTACCCTTTTTGACTTGCGACTCAGTAAGGATAGCAGCGAGCTCAATGGCATGTCAGACGGTAGTAGGATTGCTGCCAGTGACAATATCCTAAACAAGATCTGGCAAACCGTTTATGTATTTATCAATAGCCTTATCCAAAGGCGTGACCATTGTCGGACAGAGCAAGCTTAACTCCTCATATCTGTCAGTGTAAGCCCGGTGTTCACCACTGTCTTGTTTCATGTCATGGAACTCATTTTCAAGTGCCCTCTGCTCGTGACGAGGGCAGAACTCTCTCATCATAAGAGCTCTGAGTTCCTCCCATGTCTGACCCAAAGCAACCTCAGCACCTCGATCTCTCATTACCCCATTCCACCAGGTGAGAGCCCTCTTTTGGAATACACTCGAAGCAAACTCGACCTTACGATTGTTCGGACACTGAACATGGCGAAAAGTGCTCTTAAGACTCTCAAACCACTGTAGGAGCCCAATTGCTCCCTCAGAACCACTAAACTTGAGTGGTTTAGCCCCAGTTAAAACTTTTAAAGTTGCACGGAGCAGGTGTATTATTGTTATTGTTGGCTTGGTTTATTTGGGTGATGAGATTAGGTAGCATAGCAGCCATCTGGTTTGCTATAATAGCTGCCATTTCGGCATCTGGTTGTTGAACGTTACGTCGAGGAGGCATTCTAAGAGAGTAAACATGAGAGAAAACGAGTGAGATGATGTGATGAAAATGAGATGTCATAAATATCGACAAAATGTAAGGACGGTGGTCATTTGTTCGTTACCTCATAACAAACAGATGACACACAGTGACAAATCAAAGTAAATAGGTCACAATAATGTATCGCCGAAGACATACTCGCCTATTAGTGGACACTCACCCCAAGAGTTCCCAGGTAAGAGTGACTAGTCTGATACTGCGGATTTATACGAACACTCTAGCCTTAGACAGAAAACTCAGGGTACAGGCATCCCCCTTCCAGTTTGCACGTGTTCACATTATTTAGACCCAACTTTGACGAGATTTTGAAAATTTGGATGGTAAAAGACCAAAAGAAATCTTCCAAGGAAGGATGATTGATTTCAAAATCGTTTTGGAATATTGTGTTCATATTTTGGTAATCACCTAAGGATAGGTGACGTGTATTGTTTTAAGATCTAAACACAAGATAACTTATGTAAGGGACCTAGAAAGTTATAGTCTAGGTCAAAGCATTACTAATAACCTAATTCCCTATAACCATTGGCTCTGATACCAACTCTTCTGTCACACCCCCGACCGCATTAAAACAACAAACCTCGGCGGAAACGTCGGGGAGTGATGCGACATAATTATTGTTTCAACAACCATGGTAATTAAAGTTTTGTATTATTAAGATTAAAGTTTACACTGTCTTGGAATTTAACAGATACATAACATAATTAACTGTCTTTTAAGTCACTAAGGCCCAAGTCCGCCTAAGTGTAGCACAAACATCATCATGCATTAGCACCTGAAACACATGTGAAAATGGGCACATCAGCATAAAAATGCCTGTGAGATACATAGGTTTTGTTTATGCAGGATTCATGACTTATAATTTAAAAGAAGTGTTTAACAAAATGTAGTCATGAACCTTGTAAAATGTTTTCCTTTAATAAATCATATGAAAATCGATGTGAAAATCAAATGATAATAAAAGGATAATGCCTGGTTAAATGAATAACCAAGTATAAATGAATTTGTATAAAACTTGTAACCTGTAAAACAATGTCGTGTCCTTGTATAAAATGTTTCATGTCTTGTCAAAGTGGTTTAGATAAAGCTACAATGTGTAATATAATAAAAGCACTTATATATAGGAAGTACCAGCGGCATATCCACCATGCTTTTATCACATTACACATAGCCTCGTTATATAAGTCACTTATCAATAATCAACCAGAATGTCTTGTTTAAAACCAATGTCAAAGTGTTTATGTGTAAACCATGTTCAATGTCATCTGTAAACTGTGTCATGTATACCAAAATGTAATGTATAGCAAGTAGAAAGTATCTACTCAAACTATATGATAATGTCAATGTGAAAACAAATGTCATGTATGGTGAATAACTAGTAGTTACTCAACCCCATAGAAAATGTACAAAACAAAGTTTTTGAATAAACCTAAGTTTAAATCAAATTTTATGTTTTGCAGAAAAACAATGCTTTATGGATACGAACATTTATGCAGTAATGTTAAAACGCATACATTCAAGCCTTGCGACTGTGGTGACAAACCTTTAAACAAATTAAAGGTTTATCTAAGTTATGTATATCGGATTCTGTCATTCCCAACTTCCAAACAAACCCAGGAAGTCGGAAACGGGATTTGTCAAGTCCTATGGTACCATTGCATACTACCGAGCGGTATGATTGGTGTTAATGAATGTATTATTGTCCCGTTAAACATACCAAATGTCATACCAATGTAAGCATGCTAAATGAAAACCATGTACTAAGTATGCTAAGTAAACATACCTAGTAGAAATGTTCATGAAATCAATTGTGCTAGCATGCTCAGTAAACATACATAGCCGAAATGTCATGTAAAACAATGTGTCCATATGTTGAGTAAACATATGCAACAAAAGTGTCTTATGAAATCAATGTGCTAGCATGCTCAGTCAACATACATAGCAAAACATAGTTGAAATGATGTACTATATGTGTACTAGATGAAACTAGCATGTTTATGTTATAAAAGCAATGAAAGCATGAAAGTAACAAGTATGCACATGTGTATCACCCCAAAGTATTTGAAAGTGGTAAAAGAGGGGAACTATGTACACACTTGGGATTGCTTATTAGTCTTGAGAATAAGACCAATTAAAGCGCCAAGCATCACGGAATCAAACGGCACCTAATATAGGTAACTATGTTAATAATAGGATCCTAAATCGGGAGATAGGATAGAATGATGTTCTATAAATCAAATGAGTATTTGAACTCATATGGCATGATTTAATAGAGCTTACATTCTAATTTGGAAGTCTACCTAAGTGCTTTTGACCCGTTTCGACCCATTATGGTAGTATAAGCTACTATAATGCGTCGTTTGCATAAAACTATGGTCGGATGGTTAACTATGTGCTATGTCAAGTCTTACATGCCCAATTATGCCTAAACATGTTATTAAATCAAATCATATGTCAAAAACATGTTAACATATGCAAAATACGGATTTATGCTTCAAAAGGGCATTTTGGTCAATTTCTATGAGCATGTAAACTACTTAACGAATAATTAACCAATCCTATGTGATCATAAGGTATAACCTCAAAGTTTATTCCCTATGCAACTATGATCACTAAACATGCTTGGTTGGATCCTAACGATCGACCAAACGGGTCGGGTTCGATAGGTTGTCTAGACTGCTTAACTTACGACCCTAAACAAGCACTAAACAAGTAGTGACTAGTTAAACATGTCAAAACATGTTTAACTAACTTAGAAAACTGATTTGGTATCAAAATAAAGTGTTTTGATACCTAAAAGTAGTTCTGTTGCAAAATGAGTGCTAAAACGCATTTTAACCGAAACTTTGACTCGTCACTACACCTAGTTAACGTGGTAATCAGTAGGTATAATCGCTAAGGATTATAACCATCGTGATTACAATCACGTTGCAAAGTTCAAACGAACTTTGTGTTGACCATTGACTGGTCAAAGCAGAAAGTCAAACACTGTTTGACTTTCACGCTTGCAAAGCGATAAAAGCACGAAAGAAGCTTACAAAGGGTCCAAGCTAGGGAGAACTTGATCTATAACACTCAGGTATGAAGCAATGGCTACAACTTAGAGCATTAATCAGATCAAGGGTGAGGAAAATGGAATGAGAGCTTGGCTATTTATACTTGTGGTGAGTTTATAAGATCAATCCATGTGTTTGTGTAACCACCAAGTATTAGATCATAGCCATACATGTGTTTATGAGAGATAATATTACTTGGGGAGGTGTTAACTTGGTTAACACACAAGAAAAATGGCAAGAACAGACCCTGAATCATCAAACAGTTGCTAAAAACAACTTTCTGTTGCTGGGCATGTTCTCGCGCCCCGCATAAGGAATGAGGGTGGGCTACACGGCCCGCGTCCCAATGTCAGTTCAGCAACAGTTTCATTTTTTACAGTTTTGGTCCCTGCACTTGATTAAGCTCAATTCAGGTACTTTTAACCCCCATTAAGCCATTTTTAAGGCTCTACAAGGTAGTCAAAGTATAGAGGACTCAAAATACGCTCGAAAAATCCATGGATGTCGGTTCGTTTGGTCGTACGGTCACGTTATTCGTCTAATTACGACGAAACTCGAACGAACGCGAAAACGATCCAAATTAACCGATGAATGGTATTTTTACATTCCGATCACTAAAATAAAATATTTTAGTGTCTACAAAAATTTTTGGATGTCCGAATGTGGTCAGAACGTAAGATATGCGCGTAAATGCAAACTTACACTGTTTTTGACGCTTTTAGTCCCTGTATGATCAAATAAGCGTATTTTCGCACACCGAACCACTCAAAGCTTATTTCTAAGCTATGTTTAGGTTATTTATGGTATGTTTAGCTTATGATCATGTTCCGGAATGTACGTTGTCGTACGAAACGGCAGACTTTTGCAGTTTGATGAAATTAGTCCTTATGAGCGAATAAACTTGTTTTTTTGCCATACCAAACCCTTTAAAACTTATTTTCTAAGTTATGTAAAGGTTATTTAAGGTATGTTAAGCTTATGTTGCTGTTCCAGAGTGTTTGTCGCGTTAAACTGATTACGTTTACGCATCAGTTTGCGTATAACTTTCTAGAAAGCGATATAGAGTTTAAAATCGATCAAAAATTGAAACATGCAAAATGTCAAACATAAATAAACAAACATTGGGATCAAAACACATTTTTTTATTGATATATGAATTGTCCAAAGTCTGAACAACGATTACACAAGCACAAATGTCACAATTAACCCTAATGCAGACCCTTAACTATGAATGGGGTTTAGGATCTGATGGGTTTTGGATTCCATCGCGAGATTGAGCACTAATCGAAAAGAAAGTTTTGATTAAGTTGTAAAATGTTTAGGTTTTTATCAATCTTGATTCAAATCTCATATGTGTGATGCTCCAACAGCAGTTTGCCCAAGCAAACTGTTAGTACATAACGTCTGTAGCTTCCGTCAGCATGTAGACATATTTTGTATTCTGTAAAACTGTATGTATGTATGTAGATAGCAGGACAACTCAGGAGTAGGTTTTGTATGTAAAAGTGTTGGTTGGAACATGTCACTCGTCCGGATGGCAATCCGCACGGATGGTAATCCGTACGGAGAACTTATCCGCACGGAGAACTTATCCGCACGGATAAGTTATCCGCCCGGATAAGTTATCCGCACGGACAAGTCATCCGCACGGATAACCCACCCGTACGAGCAACACTTCTAGTCTCCTGATGGTGTCTATAAATAGGCGGTCCGGTGCAACTTTGTTAAGAACTTTTGACCCGTAGAACTTTTGACACGCACGGATAGTCTGTACTTCTACCGGATCCTTGTAACTTTCAGAACACTCAATAGAACGAACAGACAAGCAGTTAAACGTTGAATTCTGTGTTGAACAAATCTGTGATTCGTCATAATGGATTCCGCACATTAAGACGAAATCGATTCATCTTGTTCCTACGATCAGATCCTGTATCAACGGGACCAACAACAAGTGGTATCAGAGCATCCAGGGAGCTGAATCAAGATCAACAACACCGAATTCACCGGAATTCAAGTTTTATTCGCAGATCAAAAGTCGAATTTCACCGGAGATTTGACATCTGTTGCCGATTTGATTCAAATTTCACCGGAAATTTGACGGATTTCTTCTACATCTACTTAGTTTTTACATTTGTTCTTCATTCGTCACCATAAAATCAGAAAAACTTAAAATTGAGCAAGAATCTACGGTTAAAATTTGTTAAAATTGATATCAATCGATTCGCAATCATTCAAAGTATAATCCTACTTAGTTTCATAATCAGACTCAACCTAAAACTAGATCAAATTCATCGAAAATCATGTTTATCTGTTCGTATTTGATGACGTCATTCACCCGTGCGGACAGTTGTCCTAACGGATTGGTTTAGTTAGTTACTGAAAGCTGTTTGCTGACATCATCATTGTTACACGCACGGATTACAACCCGTGCGGATAACCTGAAAAGTCAAAAGGTCAAAGTTACCCGTACGCACAACCATCCGTGCGGATCACCATCCGTACGGATAGACTTTGTCATCATCCGTATTCCTACTCGAACGGATATCTATCCGGTTCAAGTGTTTGAAAGTTTTAGAATTTGTAAAAATTGTCTAAGTGTTTGAAAATTGTTTCAGGTATTTGAAAATGGAAGAATTCATGAATCCCTTCAGTGAGATGTATGCTTTCGTGGGTAATTCCGGAGACGATACTTCCAACCATTCAAATGATAATCCGAATCTGAAGAAAACCTTATCCGATGCCCTAAGTGTTGAAAGCGCATATGGTACCTACAACAAACCACCAAAGCTAATGGCTGAAAGCTTTCGCATATCAGAGCTGGAAGAACTTAAAGAACGGTTATGCTGCAGAAAGACAAGATTGTGAGAATTTGTCAGAAACTGAATCAGTAGAGAACTTTATAGCTGAACAAAAATGCATCGCTTTAATTCACCAGTCCGTAAGAGATGACATTATTTCACTCATTGAATACACAAACGCAAAAGATCTATGGGAAAAGTTAAATAAAAAATGTGTAGGAAGTGCAGAAATAATCAAAAACAAAAAGAAATTGCTGAGAAAAGAGTTTGACTTGTTTGGATGTTTAAAAAATGAGTCTGTTTGTAAAATGATTGAAAGATTTGGGCACCTAAAGTTGGAATTGGCAAGACACAGAATTCTCTTTCCTCAAGAGGAGCTAGTTGACAAGCTGTTCGATTCACTACCAGAAGAGATGGATTGGCAGTACTATGCATTGATGTTAAAGAATACAATCAAAGCTGAAGATCTGACCGTCGACTTGCTGATTGAAAGATTAGAGAGTCATGAACTGGAGATAAAGAAAACACACAAGATAAATCATTCATCATAAGAACAAAACATGGAGCTGTACTATCCAAAGAATATGATTCCCAAAAATGTTTCTCCAAGAACTGCTTTCTCCGCTGAAAACACAAACGCTTCAAGCAAAGAAAGTACAAGTCCAAACAATGGTTTTCTTGGAGGTTTTTCATCCAATACTCCAAGTCAGGGATCTTCTTCAAATTCTTCAAGTCAACAACAATCTGTTCCAAAGAATGTGTTTTCATGCAACATTGCGGTAGATTTGAAGAATGCTCAGAATTTTGATGAAGAGTCGGCCAAACAGCAGATGATCTTTCTAGCATCTGTGTTAGAGTCGAATGAAGGGTTAGTAGCCGGGAAGATAGGTAATACCAATCTGACGAAAGAAGATTATGATCAGATTGATCCCGAGGAAATGGAGTTGATAGATATTCGTTGGGCTATGGCCAGTGCTGTTCGTCGAGCACAACGCTTCATGGAAATTACCGGCAGGAAGACAATTGGTGGTGCATCTACCAAGTTGGGGTTTGATAAGTCAAAGGTGACGTGCTTCAAATGTAAGCATAAAGGTCACTTCAAACGAGAATGCAGAAACGCATATGCTGATGAGTCGGAGAACCCTTTCAGAGATGATTACTACAAGAGAGCAATTTATCACCAGAATAAATCTGAGCCACCTAGATTGAAGCAGGTTGAAGACAACAAAGAGAAATCTAGAGCTCTTGCAGTAATTCATGATGATGAAGGTTTTGATTGGAGCGAACTGCTACCAGAGGAAGATGCAGTGGGTTATGCATTCGTGACGAAGATTATTCCTTTTAAAGACATTAGAACTGAAGAAGAAAAGCTAGTTAACCGAAGAATGAAAGCCCAAACCAGAATGAACAGGATTTATAACACATACAAAGAAGCTAAAAGAGCAAAAAGGTGGGATGCCGACAGAGAATGTTACCTTGATCCACAAGGAAACATTGCAGTTGACCCAGATTCCATTAGTGTTGATGCTCTCACTCAACAATTTGCCGAGGAAGAAGAAGCTAGACAAAGAGAATGGTGGGGAGGTGGTGATGAGAAACAAGTAGAGAGAGAAGAAAAAGTCAAAGAAGCAGAACATGAGCCAAAGTCAAAGAATGTTGATGAGGGAATCATTGATACATCGCAAGAGTTAACGGCTGAAAACTTGAGGAAGATGGCTGATAAAGTTCTTGCAGCAAAAGAACTTGAGGTAGTGTCTGGTTCTGGAATTGAGTCCAAAAACAAGGTCAGTTCAAATGATACACATGTGTCAGGTAAGAAAGTTAAATCTGAAAATGACTGCAAAAGTTGCATGAAAGAGTGCAAAGTTTGTAGTACAATTACTTACCTCAATGGTAAGAAGGTTGAAGAATTGACTAGTAGAGTCAAAAGTGTTGAAGATCAAATCTTAAACCGTGACAAAATGCTGAAAGCTTCGAATGATAGATCAAAAGAATTAACTGAGAAAATTGAAAATGATAAAAATGACATAGAAAGAATAAGAAAAGAAAATGAAAAGTTGATTCTTGAAAATCGTAAAATTTCTGAAAATTTTGAGAAGCTAAAGCGAACGGTTAAAGATTCTGATGACAGAAATAGTAAAACAATGAAAGAAAATCTTCAACTTTCAGGGGTTCTTAGGGTAAAAGAAGAGTTAATCAACCAACAACTTGATGAGATTGCGAAATTGAAACTTCAGTTTGAAGAAGCTAAAATTGAAAATGAGCGTATTAATTTGAAACTTAACAGTTACAACTCTGCAAGCTTTGTTTTGCAACACATTGTTCCAAAACCCATTGGAAAAACCAAAGCTGGTGAAGATGTATACTGTGATGGAACAGGGGTGGGGTTTCATCAAGTTCCTCCACCTGTTCTAAATAATTTTTCAAAGAAACAATCAGGGTTGGTTAATGATGAAGTTGAAACAAATGAGATAAAGCTACCAGAGTCAATTGATGTGACATTTTCTTCATCATCATCATCAGATGATGGTGTTCAAACTGAGATTGTTAAAGGCATGGCAGAAAGTGTTTTGGATAGTGACTCTGCTGAGGATGAAGAATGTTTTCTGAACAATTACATTCCGAAACCAAAATCTAAAAACAGCTTAAATGATGAACCGGGTCTTGTAATGTACAAGATGGCGGGTTCTGACAAGTTGTATTCAGATCTTGAGTTTCCCTTGGAGAATGTGAATGTGAACAAATTGAAAAATGTTTTCAAATTGGTTGAAATCAATGTGTCTGAAGTAAATGGTTTGAATCAGACAAAGAGGCAAATGAATTTTGAGAAAGATAAAGCTTACTATAAGAAACCTGTTATTCCACCACGTTTTTCTAACAACAACCGAAATAAATGGTCGGGTGGATATCAGGGTGGTAAGAATTATCAGAAAAGAAATGTTCAGAATAAAAGGTTTGTTGAGAAGAAAGTGTTTGTTAACGGTTCAAGCTCGCTTTCTGATGAGGAATCTGAAATTTTTCTAAAATCAAACGAAGAGTTCTTTGAAAAGAAGGCCTCACAGCCTCATCTGAAGGTTCAAGTCAGGTAGTTGACACCCGAACATGCTTCAAATGTAATCAAGTTGGACATATTGCACGAAAATGTACCAACTTGAAGCCTAAGACTGAAACTGTGAAGAATTTTATCAAGAGAGATTTTGTGAAAGGAAAGGCTCCATTGATTGTTGAGAAAAATGTTTTGAGAAATGAAAACACCAAGATCAAACCTAAACCTGAACCTGTTAAGAACTCGACATCTAAAAATAATAAATTTTACCAACGGGTTGCATCACCTCAACAAACATGGAAGCCAAAAGTTGTGGAAAAGAAAGAAAATTCTTCAAAATCAAAGGTGTCTGAGACTGATAAATCATCATCTTCAACCAAGAAGATGTATGTACCTTTGGATTTGTATGAGAAGCAAAAATCGACTTCTGAAAAGAAGTATGTGGTGAAGAAAGACCAACCATCAGGTCAACCTCAAAAAGATGAATTTTTCTTATTCAAAGAGGTTGAGGTTGGGACTGCTGAAAGCTTAAAAATGAATGACAAAAACTTTCCTCCACTTTACACTACGAAAACTCACATGAATGTCAAGTTACCCGAGTCAAAAGAGGCTTGGGTAGCATGAAAATCTCATTAAATGTTTTTGATATGTGCAGGAGCTTCCGAGATCCTTTTCACGTTGGATTGTGGATAGTGGAGCTTCTCGGCACATGACAGGAAAGACAGCGCTGCTGTATGATGTCAAAAATATCAATGGAGGTTACGTGGGATTTGCTGGTCATGAAGGTGGTAGAATTATTGGTGAAGGAACTTTATCCAATGGGATTGTAACGTTTGAGAGAGTTAACTACATTACTGAGCTGGAGAATAATCTGCTAAGCATCTCGCAGATTTGTGATAATATGTATACCACTCACTTCACTGACAAAGAGTGTTTGATCTTGAAACCAGGATTTGTTGTTCCTGAAGAATGGATTATCATGCGGGAACTGAGAGTGAACGATTTATATGTGTTAGACATGAGTGTAGCAACTACAACAACAGGTCAAGCACACTGCTTTGTTTCTAGAGCAACTGAAAAAGAATCAAGGTTGTGGCACCGGAAGATGGGGCATATACTTCTTAGAAAATGAATCATTTGGTGCACAATGATCTAGTTCTTGGAGTTGATATCAAAGGTTTTCATCTGGAAGGGGAGTGCATTAGTTGCATTAAAGGCAAGCAGAAGAAAAAGTCACACCCTAAAAAGCAAGTCAATTCAGTTTCCAGACCATTAGAGAGACTACATATGGATCTGTTTGGTCCAATAAATGTCAAAAGTATTACCGGGGATCTTTACTGTCTTGTGGTTACTGATGATTATTCCAGATTTTCGTGGGTATCATTCTTGAAAACAAAAGATGAAACATTTGGCAGTTTGATGGGGTTGTTCAGAAATATTGAAAATTTGTACCAAAGGTGTATCAAGAGAATTAGAAGTGATAATGGTACTGAGTTCAAGAACAATAAGATGGAAGAATATTGTGATGAAAGAGGTATTTTGCATGAGTTCAGTGCTCCATACACTCCGCAACAGAATGGAGTAGCAGAACGTAAAAACAGGACGCTGATCGAAACGGCCAGAACAATGCTTGCTGATTCAAAGTTACCGATAAATTTTTGGGCAGAAGCAGTTTCCGCCGCATGCTATACGCTCAACAGAGTCCTCACTGTCAAGAAATTCAACAAAACATGCTTTGAGTTGATCAATAACCGCAAACCGAATCTGAAGTACCTTCAACCGTTCGGGTCACCCTGTACTGTTCTAGAACCTTTTGGAAAATTTGGTCCGAAGAGTATTGAAGGAATATTCATTGGCTATGCAAGTCCGTTACGACGAGTCTTCGTTCCAAGCATGAAGCGGATTATTGAGGCTCCAAATGTTGAATGTCAAGGTCATACAATGCCGCCTCATAATCCTGGCGACTCGTGGCGTTTCAATTATGATACTTTGTGGGATTCCTTCAACATGGAGGAAGAACCAGAGTTCTTTGACGAGTTGGATATTCTGAGAGATTATGAAGATGAAAGATTTCCAGCAGAAACTTATCGAAAACGATAAGCTTCAAATGATGATGAGGCGGGTCCAAGCAATGCTGGAGAACATGATGATGTTGAAAATGATGTTGCTCAAGAAAATCAAACGGCAGAGAATGATAATCAAGAATCTGAAAACAGACCTATATTTGATCGTGATGATTCAGAGTCTGAGGGGGAGATAATCCAGCTTTCGAATCAAACTATTCCAGTCAGTGAACAAGTTGCTAATCAAAACGTCACAAATTTGGAGAGCGAAGTAGATGTCTCAGGCGAAGTGATGCCAAGAACACTCTCATATCATCCAGAGGAATTGATAATCGGAGAACTGCAGTCAGGAGTCCGCACTCGAAGACAGCTTGATCAAGGGCTTACATGTTTTTACACAAAAGTTGCTCCTTTACAAACTGAATTTTCATTAAGTTGTTTTATCTCACAGATAGAACCAAGGACGTACAAAGAAGCGCTTACTGAAGATTCGTGGGTAAATGCAATGCAGGAGGAATTAAGCCAATTCGAGAAGTTAGGCGTATGGAAGCTAGTGGATTTGCCGGATGGTCACCGAAAGATTAATACCAAATGGGTGTTTAAATGCAAAATGGATGATCGAGGAGTTATCATTCGAAACAAAGCTCGACTCGTTGTCCAAGGCTTCAGTCAGCAGGAGGGAATAGATTTTACCGAAGTGTATGCCCCCGTCGCAAGACTTGAAGCAATCAGAATCTTCCTTGCATTTGCATCGTGGAAAGGATTTAAAGTTTTTCAGTTAGATGTGAAGTCGGCGTTTTTATACGGCAAGGTGAAAGAGGAGGTTTATGTCGGGCAGCCACCGGGCTTCACCGACCCAATTCACAAAGATAAAGTTTATCTCCTTGACAAAGCGTTGTACGGCTTACATCAGGCCCCGAGAGCCTGGTATGAGACCTTGTCTCAACATCTATTAGCCAATCACTTCACTCGAGGAAAGATAGACGCCACTCTTTTCACAAAAGAAGTCGACGGGCATCTTCCGATTGTCCAAATTTATGTGGATGACATAATTTTCGGGTCTACAAATGAACAAATCTGCAAAGATTTTGAACAAGTTATGAAGCAGAAGTTTGAAATGTCTTCAATGGGTGAAATGAAGTTCTTCTTGGGACTTCAAGTTGATCAACTTCCCGAGGGAACTTTCATACATCAAACAAAATACGTTCATGATGTTCTGGAGAAATTCGGGATGTCAGGAATGTCACCAATGTCCACCCCATTAGCGACGAACCATGGGATAAACCCTGATCTCACCGGAGAGAAGGTAGATGAAACATTGTATCGCTCCATGATCGGCTCGTTAATGTACTTGACGGCATCAAGACCGGATATTATGTATCCAACCTGCCTCGCGGCTCGATTTCAGTCAAATCCTAGAGCTTCGCACATGGTAATTGTGAAAAGGATTCTACGCTACCTGAAAGGAACTCCATCTCTGGGGTTGTGGTATCCAAAAGTTGGCGACTTCTTGCTCGAAGGATATTCTGATTCTGATTTCGGATGCTGCAAAGTGAATGCTAAATCAACAACAGCGGGGTGCCAGTTTTTCGGACCACGATTGGTCACCTGGCAATGCAAGAAACAGACCTCTGTCGCTTTATCCACTTGTGAAGCTGAATATGTATCTGCTAGCAGCTGCTGCTCTCAGATCTTGTGGATCCAGCAACAGATGCGAGACTACGGTTTGCAATTTCTTAACTCCCCTATCTTTGTTGATAATGAGGCAGCAATAAACATAACAAAAAATCATGTTCATCACGTTAAAACGAAACACATTGAAATTCGTCATCACTTCATCCGAGACTGTTTCGAGAAGAAGTTGATACGAATAGAGAAAATCCACACCAATGAACAAAAAGCTGACTTACATACCAAAGCATTTGACAAAACACGTTTTAAATATCTTTTGAAACTTAATGGTATGAAGTTGCTATCGGATGCGGAGGAAATCGTTGGCGTTGATGAAGGTACCACTGTAGATGATGTTGAAAAACAATCCGCAATGGTTTGTCGATTTTTTACTTGTTTTGGTTTTTAGGGGGAGATAGTAGTTTTATTTTCAGAAAATACAAAAACAATAAAAAATTCGAAAAAGTCAAAAACATTAGAAAATTTCAAAAATCCAAAAACATGATAAAATTTCAAAAAGAGTTTGTGTAAAAACGGAAAATGATAGTACATCAGCTAGATGGTTACAGTACGCTAAAGAAATGGAAAGATCAAATGCGTTAAACAGTCTCACTGATGATGTGTCGATAGGTTTTTACACATTTAGTAAGTCTGTTCGAGATATAAACCTAAAATATTACTTGCTTATTTCATGGGGAACACTACTTGGATATATAGGTAACCCCTGAAATCTTGTTTGAAAGGTCTCATAATCTGATATACTAGGTCTTTATACTCAATGATGTCTGGGGTATTATTCCGGGACTTCTGCTGAACGGTAGTTCTGACCTAGTCCTTGGATAATACTTTCTACAAATGCTTGAAATATAGCATTAAACCCTCAGCATGCCGATGAAACAATAAAATTGATAGTCGCTGCTGTTGTAGCAAAAAGATCCTCTAAAGGGGACACACTGTAAAGACGAAGCTGATATCTCTCTGCGTATACGGAAGTATCGACCTGAGATCCCTCGGCCCTCGCATACCTAATTTATGTACATATATCATTGTAGTATACTCACCTGTAAGACTGATTATTGGGATTCTGGATACGGGAGTATATTCAAGAGGTGGGACACGCGTATAAGTTTAAGTCTTTAAAATGCTAAATCAGTATCTTGAACAGATTGAAATGTGTGTAAGAATTTAAATGGATCAGCATATCGACAATCTAAGTGAATTGTTTAATGTTTGGCATGAAATCAAGCTTAATGGTACTTGTAACTTGTCGGAAGCTGATATGATTCCCTAACACACTCACCAAAAATATGTTTGTAAATAGTTTACATTTACTGCTCTTATATTTGTAAATTCATTCCTAGTCTACTTGCTTCTTTAAAATCCCAAAAAGATTTTATTTTTCTGTTTTATTTTCCGACAAACCAAAGTGGAGAGTTGATCTTCGGATTTGAAAGCCGAAAAATAGATGCAGGAAGGTTCTGGATGGGAAGATGAGTCTAGAGCTAATCATGTCTAATCTGAAATTTGTAATGTCAAAAACAAGTTCATTAAGTTGATACTTGTAATTTTTCAGAAAAATGATTGAACGAAAATTCCAAAAGTCAGTATGTTTTGTTTCAGGTCAACCAAGGTCATTAAGTTGGACTTGGTCGACAAATTAAGTAACTCGGGTCATTAATTTGAACCAAGATACTTGAGTGGATTTCTAAAAATCTGACAAAAACTGTGATATGCGAAAATTTCCAAAAGAAATCAAAATGCGTGCCTCATCCGGATGACAATCCGGACGGATAGAAATCCGTACGGATGGAAATCCGCTCGGATAGCTTTCCGGATCTTGTGACTATATAAAGAGGGTCAAAGAGTTGGTCAATGTTACTCGCCCGGACAACTCTCTTTCTCTCTCGTACACACATCAACTTTCAGAGCATTTTCTTTGGATTTTCTTGCACGGATTTTTGTTTTTGTTGGTCTACACAACATTAACAATGGCAAGGGTACGTTTTTCTAACTCAAATCTGAAATAATTCGTTGATTGATAACTGTTCATATCGTACCGTTTCTTTCGGAGTTCTTATCTTAGATTTAGCCCATGTTAGTCTGTTTTGTGATGAATAAATCATAGGGTTTTGTTCGAAATGACTAGATCTAGAGATTTACCGGCTTTATTTTTGCTATAACATGTTTAAATCTTGTAGATCTGTAGTTTGGACGGTATGAAGTGTCGGTTAGGTTTTTGTGAAATTAATCTGTGCATAGGACGTTTTAGACATCATTGAACATAGTGTTTTGATCGCGTTGTCATCCTCAGTGTAGATCTGTGTTCAATTTTTAGGATTGGCCTTTAAAAATTTTGGTGTTTAAAGTCTGTTCTTCATCTGAGATTTGCATCCGGACGGATAGCAATCCGCACGGATAACTTGTCCGCACGGATGACAATCCGGGGCAATGACATGTTGTCCGCACGGATGGCAATCCGGGGCAATGACATGTTGTCCGCACGGATGGCAATCTGGGGCAACGTCGTGTTGTCCGCACGGATGGCAATCCGGGGCAATGACGTGTTGTCCGCACGGATGGCAATCCAGGGCAATGTCAGGTTGTCCGCACGGTTGACAATCCGTACCATTAACAGGTAGTCCGCACGGATAACATTTCCGAGCAAATTCTTGATACCATTCTTAATCATTTCCATCCGGGTTGACTTTTGTTGACCAATCCGAACGGACACTTTGTCCGGACGGATGGTAATCCATACGGGTGACAATCCGTGCGGATAACACCTTCAAGTGACAATCCGTGCGGATAACACCTTCAGTGTTAGAATATTTTTGAGATCCCTAAATCTTTCTTATATGAATCAAATTCACTGCAGGAATGGGATAAATCTCATAATATTTATTGTTTACTGGAAAAAACATATACCGAAAACACAGTAATTCAAGATATAGCAGAATTTTTTAGAGAGAGCAGAATCTCTAAGGCTTTAACAGATAAAACCATAGCTTATGAATCTCATGTTAGACGATTCTGGAATGCTGCAAGATACGAAGAGAGTGAGAAAACACTTTATTCTGCTGTGTCAAAGAAGGATGAAAAAGGAAAAGACATAGATCTGGAGATGAAAGTGACTGTTGGTGATGTAAGAGGAGTGCTGAATTTAGGAGATGTTGATAGTGACCCAACCATTGTTTCTGAACGTCTTGTGAAAGGGATGTGGTTTAGAATGGGTTTCGCTGGTAGTGTAAATGGAAAGATGCTGAAGACAAGTTTTAGTCATGCTTATAAATTCATGGTTCACTGTGTCATTCATGCGTTGTCACACAGAAAAGGTGGATATGATGAAACTCAAGATTACATCATGAATATAATTGCTTGTCTTGTCTTGAACAGACCGTACAACATCTCTCAAGTAATTTTTGATTACATGAAGGAAAATGTGAAAGAAGGAAACAAGAGATATCTTATGTATCCTAGGTTTGTCCAAATGTTGATGGATGATCAGTTTGAAGGTTTAGAAAAGAGAAATATCGATATTTTGGGTTTAAGGCATATGACACCGGTCACAATCAGCAGGATGATCAAAGGTCCAAATCCAGGAGCAAAAAGAATGATCTGCAAAATTTCAAATCCTGAATATGTAGCTCCAGGAAATGACGCATGGAGACATGAAGACAGTAATTCTGATAATGAAGATGACAGGATGAATTTGTTCTCTAAGAAAGATACAAGGTGGTGGTGTATCAAGGACGGGAAAAGAAGGAGAACTCCAAAGTCAACTCCAAAGACGTCCCCTGCAGTTACTATTCCAAAGACTGTAGAAAAGGGTATTGTGAAAGGGGGAGTCTTAAGGAAATTAGAATTTTATATTGACAAATCTTTATAAATTTGTCAACATTTGTTTTGCAGGGCCTTCTGGAGTTCCGCAGCAAAGGTTGATAGATGAAAAAGTTTTGGAACCTTCAACAGTTATTCAAGAAGGAGCTGAATTGTTATCACAATCTCTTCAAAGCTTCTTGAAAAAGAATGAGGATGCTGCGAAAGGAGTGATAGACAAAGATCAAGAAGGAATCGTTGAAGAAATATCAAGTGATGATGATTCTGAAGCCACTTTGTCAGAATCTGAACTTGATCCACTCACCCTTGGCAAAGGAAAAGCTCAGTTAAAGAAAAAGTCTCCAAAGAAAAAGAGAGGGTCAGATGAAGAAGATTCAACTTATGATCCAGAGAATCCAAAGAAACAAATCAAGAAAAGAAAAGCAGTTGTAACTGGTATTATTCCAAGAAATGTTCGAGCAAGAAAAGGTGAAAGTCAAGCTCAAAAGGAACATGATTGTAAAGATACTCAACATGTTGAATCACCTCAACCACAAGAAACAGAAGCCGAAAAGCAGACTAGTCACGATGACTACGTTGAAGTTACTGAGGGCGGAGTCTTTTATTCAAAGTTTCCAAAAGTACCAGAAAATATAGAGATTCCAAAATCGTCCTCACGTCCAAGAGACTCAGATGACTTCTTTGGTCATATCCCATCTGCTTCAGGAGATCCGTTGGAAGATCTGAATTTTGATGATGATTTATTCAACAATGATGCAGTGAGAGTTCTGGCAAAGAAAGTCAAAGATCTTGAAAAAGAAAAAGAAAAGGCTGAAGGCGAACGTAATCTTTTGCTGAAGCAAGTTAATAAAATAATGAAAGCTCATGACCAACTTAGATCGGTGATTATCTTAGATGAAGACAAGATGAAGAAAATAAAGGAAGATGGTGATAGTAATACTAAAGTAATTGAAGCTCTTCTGGCAGAAATCTCTTCATTGAATGAGAAGAATAAGAATCTCCAAGAAATAAACCAGACACTCAATCAGCTTCTCAGTGAAATTAGTGAAGCTACTTCAAATGAATTGAAAGCAATGAAATTGGAGATGGAAGCCATGAAAGCAGATAAAGTGATGAAGGATGAACAACTTAAGATGTTATACTCTGTGATGGAAAATCATTTGAAAATGGATGTTCAAGCTGCTTTTAATGAAATTGAAGTAAAAAGAACTGAGGAAAGAAGAGTTGATAGAGAAAGAAGACTGGCTGAAGAAGCAATCCAAAAGAACAAAAGTGTGATTGAAGATATTCAAGAAACTGGTGGCTCGTCAAGTCAAGTTGATACTGAAATGATTGATGCCGAAATTGAACAAGTTGCCGAAGAACATGTTGATGAAGGCATTCAAGAACAAGTTGTACATGGTCAAGATTTCATGTTAGTTGGAGAGCCTTCTCAAATCATTGATTCTGATCAAATCATTCGTAGAGTTGCTGCTGAGCAAAAGAAGAAAAAGGCTAAAGAAGTGTTGCTACTAGAATACAAGACAAAGCGATTTGTGCTTATTGGTGATGCTTATATAGTGCCTCTCAACGTAAAAGATGCTCTTTACAGAATAAAAATTATGAATAGAAGAAAAGAAGCCAAGAAGGCTCGTGGAGAAGAAGTTAGTGATTCTGATGAAGAAATTCTTGGAGAAGATGAAGCAGATGAAGATGAGAAAGACGATAATGATGGGAAAGACGAAGGTGATAAGAAAGATGATGATAAGAAGAATGATGACGATGATCAAGGTTCTTCAGGATTGTTGGTGAAGAATCCTATTGATGAACAAAAGATTGAGGAGTTTCTGAATGATCAGATCAACGAACAAGAAGATGATGATCAGCAAGAAACTTCTTCATCAGGAAAACAGCACGTAGAGCAGGTATTTCTCACAAATCCCACCGTCATTTTCTTACATGATAAAAATCGAGAAGAGATTGAGGTTAGAAGGTCAAGGGAAGAGATGTTAGAGGAATTGGGATTGCAAGAAGGAAAATCTAAGTTCGATATTGAAGATGAGATTCCTGAAACTTCTGAAGATGTATTTGAATCAAGATATGCGTTTGAAGCTGATCACTACAATGATGTAATTATTGAAGATGCTTCAGATTCATCTGATGATGAAGTTGATTTTCATTATTCTGGAATTGATGCAACATTTCCATCGTTGGCGGAAATGTTCAAAGATCGAAATGAAGAAGAAATCAGGAGGAAGATAGTGGAGAAAGTGTCTACAGAAGGTATTCCAGATACCATACCTAGAGAAAACCTTGCAGAAGAAAGAAAGAAATGGTACAAAGTCATGCCAAAAGAGAGAAAGAAACTTCGGGCACTTCAATTCTTTACACACGAAAAAGAGCTCTCTTGGGGTGATATTCTCTCTTGGGGATATTTGGAAGTTAAAAGTTTATGCAATCAGAAGAGAACTGGGAGTACAGTATTTTGAGTTCTTATCTGATATCAAAACTCTGCCCTGGTGGGATGTAGATGAGCTGGTAAAAACAAAGAACATCAAAGAATTCTACCATGGGTTAGATGTAAAGCAACATGATCAAAGGTTATGGAATTATGTGAAGCTGCAAGCTCAGAAAAGATATCCTGATTGGAAACCACAATTCCCAGAGCAAATTGTCAGAATCCTAGAAAGTGGTGAAAAAGATATAACTCTGGATGTCAAGCCTCCGAGCTGTTTGAAGAATATGCCTTTACGGGCAATGGAGCAAGACTTTCACGAAGAGTTTGAAGGATGGTTATACAATCAAACTACAGCTGAAGCAATAATATCTTTAAACAACAAGACCACTGGTGAAGCAAGAAGGATCTGTGTGTTAGATCCTATGCGGCTTCTGAGCTGCACAAAGAAAGACATTGATTGTCTGTTATATAACAAGATTGTGTATGAAAGGCCTGACAGAGAGCAAGCTTTGCAATATCAAAAAGTTGTGGATGTTTGTTACGCAAAAGACATCAACTCTGGAAGATACTGGAAGACTAAGTGGAGAGATCTGGAGATTGACGAGTTCTTGAAAGTATACAAGCGTGAACAACGTTCCAAAAAGATTGCTGAGAAGGCTGCTATAAGGGGAAGACGTAAATTGGGGATTGTTCCTCCAACAGATCAAACACCAATAGAATCTGAAGAAAACAAGATACCAAAATGGGATCGGAAGCGTGATGGAGATCCTGTTTACAGAAATTGGTGGATGACTGAAGGAAGACAATAACGTAAAAGAATGTTGGAAGAAAAGGCAGAGATGAGAAGACAGAAAGCGCGTGAACGAAGACGAAACAGAAAGAATTGAAGTCTATGCTAGAAGGTACTACAGCTACATCCGAGGGGGAGTCTGTTAGTACATAACGTTTGTAGCTTCCATCAGCATGTAGACATATTTTGTATTCTGTAAAACTGTATGTATGTATGTAGATAGCAAGACAACTCAGGAGTATGTTTTGTATGTAAAAGTGTTGGTTGGAACATGTCACTCGTCCGGATGGCAATCCGCACGGATGGTAATCCGTACGGAGAACTTATCCGCACGGATAAGTTATCCGCCCGGATAAGTTATCCGCACGGACAAGTCATCCGCACGGATAACCCACCCATACGAGCAACACTTCTAGTCTCCTGATGGTGTCTATAAATAGGCGGTCCGGTGCAACTTTGTTAAGAACTTTTGACCCGTAGAACTTTTGACACGCACGGATAGTCTGTACTTCTACCGGATCCTTGTAACTTTCAGAACACTCAATAGAACGAACAGACAAGCAGTTAAACGTTGAATTCTGTGTTGAACAAATCTGTGATTCGTCATAATGGATTCCGCACATTAAGACGAAATCGATTCATCTTGTTCCTACGATCAGATCCTGTATCAACGGGACCAACAACACAAACTAGTTGGAAACCATCCTTGAGATAGGTTGAATCAAGAGACTTTTGTGAAAAGTTAAGAAGTTATGATAAAAATGCAAGCAAATGAAATGAAATGTAATTAAAAATGGATGAAATACAACAGGTTCTGATCGCCAAGGAAAGCTTCAGAGTGTTTGCAAGAAAGTGGGCGAGTGAAATGATGGAATAGGGTGTTTACTTATAGGCTCGGAGTGAAATTAGGGTTTCCTATAATTTAGGACGGATGCACATGGTTGGTGTGGATGCACTTTTGGTGCGAATCTACAGGTTCGTGCGAACCGACCCATTTCCAATATTTTGCGTTTCAAGTTTGATTATATTACGTGTTTTAATCAGTTTTTCGGGTATCAAGTATCAATGCATATCGTGAAACCAAGAATCATGCATAACATCGCGTTCAAAATGTGAATTATGAGTAAAAGTTTACACATAAGTTTAACATGAATAACATGAATATGATTAAAATAATTGTGCTTCCATTATGATCAGTCGTCTCAGATTACAAATTGAAACAAAACAGAGTAAAACGAGAATACAAGTGTCTGAAAGTAGAAAGTACAACAATACTTGCTAAATCGGGAAGGTACAAATATGCGAAGCGTTACAGTCTCCCCTACTTTAGGAAATTTCGTCCTCGAAATCTAAGAGGAAGGCTGGACGAAGAGATGTAGATGCTTGGTCTTCATCTCGCTCTCGAGTTCCCAAGTGAATTCGGAACCACGCTTTCCTTCCCATCGAACCTTGACTATAGGGATTCTGTTGCGCCTAAGTTGTTTGGTTCCTTGATCCATGATTTCGACCGGTTTTTCCACAAAGTGAAGAGTCTCATTGATTTGCAAGTCTTCAACAGGAACTTGAAGTCCTTCATCAGCTAAGCACTTCTTAATGTTCGAGACGTGAAACGTTGGATGAACATTGCTAAGTTTTTAAGGTAAATCGAGTCGATATGCCACTTGACCAATCCTCTCGAGTATCTTGAAAGGACCGACAAAGCGTGGAGCAAGTTTTCCTTTTTTTTTTTTTTACCAAAACAGATTACTCCTTTCCAAGGAGATACTTTGAGTAACACGTGATCACCAACGTTGAACTCTAATGGTTTGCGTCTGGCGTAGCTCTTTTGTCTGCTTCTATCCTTGAGGAGATTGTCGCGGATTTGAAGAATCTTATCCATCGTCTCTTGAATAAGCTCAGGGCCAGTAATTTGAGTGTCACCAATCTCGTGCCAACAAATAGGAGATCGTTGCGACCATATAATGCCTCGAAAGGAGCCATTTAAATACTGGAGTGGTAGCTGTTGTTGTACAAGAACTCAATCAAGGGTAAGTGTACATCCCAATTACCACCAAAGCCGATAACACAAGAGCGAAGCATGTCCTCTACGGTTTGGATAGTATGTTCAGTCTGTCAATCTGTTTGGGGATGAAAAGTCGTACTGAGATTCAAGTGAGTACCCATAGCGGTTTGGAATGTTTGCCAAAGACGTGAGGTGAAATGACCATCATGGTCAGAGATGATGTCAATGGGGATACCATGACGACATATGATTTCATCCTTGTAGATTCGAGCTAGTTTCTCAACTTTGAAATCCTCACGAAAGGGGTGGAAGTGAGCGGATTTGGTCAAACGGTCGATGATCACCGAAATGCTATCATGACCAGAAGGTGTACGAGGAAGTTTGGTTATGAAGTCCATAGCTATGTTATCCTATTTCCAAACAGGGATTTCGAGTCGTTCGAGTAAACCAGAAGGACGTTGAAGCTTAGCCTTAACTTTCGAGCAAGTGAGACATTTTGAAACAAAGGTGGCGATGTATTTCTTCATACCAGGCCACCAATAGGATGTACGAAGGTTATGGTACATCTTATCAGCACCAGGATGAATAGAGTATAGTGATTTGTGTGCCTCCTTCATTAGAAGTTCACGAAGATCGTCGCGATTTGGCACCCAAACGTGATCGAGGTAGTATTGGAGTCTATCAGATTTCGTCATGAGTTGGTTTTCAGCACCACACTTCATTTCGTTGTACATATTTGCTTCATTGAAGGACGTGTACAGTGCTTCACGAATGCGAGTATGAAGATCACTAACGATTTGAGAACAACGGATGCTACTAACATGAGATTTGCGACTGAGTGCGTCGGCCACGACATTCGCCTTGCCAGGGTGATAGCGAATTTCGCAGTCGTAGTCGTTCAGTAATTCCACCGAATGATGTTGACGCATGTTTAGTTCCTTTTGGTTAAATATATGTTGTAGGCTCTTATGGTCGGTGAAGACTGCACACTTGGTACCATATAGGTAGTGTAGCTAAATCTTTAACGCAAAAACAACTACGCCAAGTTCTAGATCGTGAGTAGTATAATTCTTCTCATGTACTTTCAGCTGTCTCGAAGCATACGCGATGACCTTGTCTCATTGCATGAGAAGACAACCAAGACCACGGTTCGATGCATCGTAATATACCACGAAATCATCGTTTCTATCAGGAAGAGCAAGAACAGGAGCATTGCATAGCAAGGCCTTAAGCTTTGAAAGGATTCCTCTTGTTCAGGACCCAAAAAAAAAGGTTTCTCTTTCTGAGTCAACAACGTGAAGGCAACGTCGATTTTTGAGAAATTCTAGATGAATTAACGGCAGTAACCCGCCAATCCTAGGAAAGAACAAATTTCAGATGGGGATTTAGGCGCGATCCAATTCTTCACTGCTTCAATCTTGGAAGGGTCAACATGAATTCCTTTTTCACTCACGACGTGTCCAAGGAATTGAACTTCTTTGATCCAAAACTCACACTTAGAAAATTTTGCGTAGAGGCGTTCACCACATAAGAGTTCAAGAATGAGACGTAAATGATGTTCGTGATCAGCTTGAGTTTTGGAATAAATGGGAATGTCGTCGATGAAAACGATTACAAAACGATCCAAGTAAGGTTTAAATACATGATTCATTAGATCCATAAAGACTGCAGGTGCGTTGGTCAAGCCAAAAGGCATAACCACGAACTCATAGTGGCCATAGCGAGTGCGAAAAGCGGTTTTGGGGATGTCCTCATTGAGAACACGAAGTTGATGATAGCCATATCGAAGATCGATCTTAGATGTCGCAACCCCCGACCCCTGCCTCGGGAGGTGGGCAGCCGCGGCCTACTCAGAGATGGTGGTATCAGTGTTTATAAGTTTGGCAGCGGAAATTTCATCAGGACCGTAGTTA
This sequence comes from Helianthus tuberosus, assembly GCA_030545235.1. Classification (NCBI taxonomy): domain Eukaryota; kingdom Viridiplantae; phylum Streptophyta; class Magnoliopsida; order Asterales; family Asteraceae; genus Helianthus; species Helianthus tuberosus. The sequence continues at coordinate 40,598 of JARYGA010025654.1, forward strand.
GGAAATATTTTATCAGAGTGAAATACCACATTTTTATAATAATAAACATATTGGGATAAAACCCAAGTTTCCATTACAAAAGTGTTTTTAGGGGTAAACCCTAAATTATTGAAATAAAACATCTTCTTTATTTAGGTAACTTTTTATAGCCACTTTTCGAAGCCTTCAGTGCTGTCCAGCTAACTTCTATTTGGCTTTCGCATTTTGTTTCCTGAAACGCGTTTAAAAACATTTTGTCAGTTGGAAATACTGGTGAGTGAATCCCAATTTAATCAAAACAGATTTTATCAGTTATAGCATTGAGGGCAATCTCGCAATTACATATGTTAATATTTCTACTTTAATTACCACCCACGGTACTGTCAACCCGACTTGTGGTCATGTTACTACTCACAGTGTAGTAACAAATTTTCTATACAAAACCCCAACATACCGACGATAATTGTAGAATTACAAATACTCAATCACTGTTAAATATAATTTAAAACATTGAGGCTTTGTAAAAGAGTTTGCAAAAAGGAGGATTACTCACATTGCTATCTTAGGTAATTTCCTGTGGCTTCCTGGTTATAATCTATAAATTTTAAATAATGCGCACGCGTTAGTATAATAACCCAAATTTTACATTAGTTATACCCTCCCCGAAACAGAACTCCAACGACTGCATCGGGTAGAGCCTCAACAGCCGTTACGAAGCACTAGATCAATCGGGCAGCGGATCTAATACGTAATCGGGGGTTAAAATACTTACAACGAGGCTGAGCATCATTATTTAGAGGGGTATAATGCCCGGTATTACTATTATTATTTCAGAAATTTAGAGAGAGGTCGAGAGAATGAGCGATTGACAACTGAATGCTGATGGCCCCCTTTTATAGGGCTGTTTCGGCAGTCCCTCGCGCCCCACGTAAGATACACAAGGGGCTTACGCGCCCCGCGAGATAGTGGGTGTAGGCCCTAGCCTTGCTGAGTCAGACCACTAGCCTCGACACGCCAACTGATACATGGCAGCAGGGGGTGCGGGCGGGTGGCCAGCTGTCATACCCCTCGTAAGCCGAAGACGAAGTCTTCGCGGCCCCCGAGCGCCCCTAGATTTGGTTTTTCTTGATTTTTGTTAATTTTTAAGGTATTTTGGGTCCATTCTCTTATACGGGGTATATTTTAGGACGTGTAGGGACATTCTAAATATTTTAAGAAGGGTTGTTATATCCTCCCCACCTTGTTTTAGAACTCGTCCTCGTGGTCTACTGGAATAGGTGTGGATATTTCCTCTGCATCTCAGATTCAAGTTCCCATGTGTACTCTGGTCCTCTCTTGGAATCTCATTTTACTTTGACTAGAACGAGTCTCTTGTGTTTGAGATTCTTAATCTTTTTGTCTTCAATCTGTAGACGTTTCTCTACAAATTTAAGCTTTTCATTTACCTCTATGTCTTTGAGAGGTACTAGTAATGATTCATTGCTAAACACTTTTTGAGAATACATACATGAAATACGTCATGTATTCCTGCCATTTCCTCTGGTAGTTGTAGCTGATAAGCTACTGGTCCTATCCTTCTGATAATCTCAAAGGGTCCAACATACCTGGGTCTTAGCTTTCCTCTCTTGATGAATCTCACCACTCCTTTCCAAAGAGAAACTTTTAATAAGACCTTATCTCCTACCTGAAATTCCAAAGGCTTCCGCCTGTTATCAGTATAACTCTTTTGTCGATCACGTGCTGCTTTCAGTCTTTCCTTGAATTGAATAATTTTGTCTGTTGTTTCATGTACTATCTCGGGTCCAGATAGTTGCTTTTCTCCAATTTCGGCCCAACAGACTGGAGTTCGGCACTTTCGCTCATAAAGTGCTTCAAATGGTGCAGCATTGATACTTGTATGATAGTTGTTATTGTAAGAAAATTCTATTAATGATAGATGATCGTCCCAATTTCCTCCAAAATCAATTATACAAGCTCTAAGCATATCTTCCATTGTCTGAATTGTCCTTTCGCTTTGTCCGTCCGTTTGAGGATAATAAGCGGTGCTTAGATTTAGCTTGGTTCCCATTGCTTTTTGGAAACTAGTCCAAAAAATGAGAGGTAAAACAACTATCTCTATCAGAAACAATAGAGAAAGGAATTCTATGTAATGAAACTATTTCATTTACATACAACTTGGCTAACTGTTCCATACTGAAAGTTTCCTTCATTGGTAAGAAATGAGCAGACTTAATTAACCTATCTACAATCACCCAGATTGTATCATTACCTTTTCTTGTCTTGGGTAATTTGGTAACAAAATACATTGTTATCAATTCCTATTTCCATACCGGCATTTCTAATTGCTGCAATAAACCTGAAGGTTTTTGATGTTCAGCTTTATCTTGTGAACAAGTTAGGCACTTGGCAACATAAGCTGCTATATCCTTTTTCATTCCTATCCACCAGAAATTCTTTCTTAAGCCTTGGTACATTTTATCACTTCAAGGATGTATCGTGTACTTAGACTTATGGGCTTCTTCTAAAATTCGGTGGCATAGGTTTCTTCGTTTAGGTATCCAAATCCTTTCCTTATGGAATCTCTAAATTCCATCTGTTCCTTGTTCTAATTCCTTAATCATCCCTTTCAATTTTTCAGTATCATCTTTGATTACTGATTCTTATGCTTCTCTAATGTGTTCATTTAAATCTATCTGCATATTTAATTTAAGAGAACGTACTCTTTTTGGCTTTTCATGATACTTTCGACTTAAAGCATCAGCAACTACATTAGCCTTTCCTGCATGATACTGGATATTACAATCATAATCACTGAGAATTTCCATCCAGCGTCTCTGTCTCATATTTAACTCTTTTTGCCCAAAAACATATCTTAAACTCTTATGATCAGTGAAAATGGTAAACTTACTACCGTAAAGGTAATGTTTCCAAATTTTAAGGGCAAATATTATGGCTCCTAATTCTAAATCATGGGTTGTATAATTCTCTTCATGATTCTTAAGTTGTCTAGAGGCATAGGCTATAACCTTTTGACGTTGCATTAACACACATCCATAACCTAACTTAGAAGCGTCACAATAGACTAGAAAGTCTTATGTTCCTTCTGGTAATGCTAATATGGGTGCGTTGGTTAATCTTTGCTTAAGAATTCTAAAGGCTTCTTCTTGTTTTGGCCCACATTCAAACTTAACAGATTTACAGGTCAGTTTTGTTAAGGGAATGGCTTTAGAAAAATCTCGGATAAATCGTCTATAATAACCGGCCAGTCCTAGAAAACTTCTAACCTCTGTTGGTGATTCAGGGGTTTTCCATTTAGTAATTGCCTCATTTTTTGTGGGATCCACATGAATTCCTTCATGATTGACTAAATGTCCGAAACTATACTTCTTCTAACCAAAACTCACACTTTGAAAATTTAGCATGAAGCTTTTCTTTTCTTAATAAACTTAGGAGTGCATGTAGGTGTGCCGCATGTTCCTCTTTACTCTTAGAGTAAATGAGAATATCATCTATAAAGACAATTATGAATTTATCCAGATATGGTTTACATATTCTGTACATCATGTCCATAAATGCGGCTGGGGCATTGGTTAAACCAAATGGCATGACGGTAATTTCATAATGGCCATACCTTGTTCTGAAGGCGGTCTTAGGAATGTCCTCTCCCTGCACCTTTAATTGATGATATCCTGAGCGTAAATCGATTTTAGAAAAGAATCGAGCTCCTTGTAACTGATCAAACAAATCATCGACTCTTGGTAATGGGTACCGATTTTTAATCGTGACTTTGTTCAATTCTCTGTAATCAATGCACATACGCATTGACCCGTCTTTCTTCTTGACGAATAAGATCGGTGCTCCCCATGGCGATTAACTTGGCTGTATGAATCCTTTTTCCAACAGTTCGTCTAACTGATTCTTTAGCTCTTGCATTTCTGCGGGTGCCAAACGGTAAGGTGCTTTGGCAATTGGTGCTGTTCCTGGTAGCAGATGAATTCTGAATTCGACTTCTCTGTCCGGCGGTAGTCCTGTTAGTTCTTCTGGAAATACGTCTGAAAATTGAGATACTACGGGGATACCTTTCAATTCCTTTCCTTTAGTGTGAATGATTATGGAAAATCATATACACTAGTGACCCTTTTCTTGCACAACTTGCTGTTTTCATCACATAGATGAATTTCGTGGATCTAGTTGGCTTATCTCCTTTAATTGTGATATTTTCACCTTTTGGTGAATTTACTTGTGTTGACTTTTGATCACATAGAATACTGGCTTTATTGGCATTAACCAATCCATTCCTAATACAATATCAAATCCTGCCAGATTCATTGGGTAAAGATTTGCAATAAACTCTTGATTTAAAAATTCTATTTTTGCTCCCTGCAAGATTTCAGTAATCTTAATGGATTCTCCATTGGCTGTTTCTACTAGACATTCTTGTTGAAGTTTAGTTAATGATTGATTGAGAAGTTTGCAAAATGAAGTATTAATAAAACTTTGGTTCGCACCAGAGTCAAATAATACTTTGGCAAAAACATCATTAACTAAAAACTTACCAGCAATCACGTCCGGAATCATTTTGGTTTCTTCTTCAGTCAGAACAAATGCTCTAGCATTCTTAGTAGTTTTGTTGTTCATGGCTGGAGCTAGTTTCGGACAATTTGGCTTGATATGACCTTTTTCTCTATAATTGAAGCATACTCCGTTACTGGGTTTCTTCTTACAGTCTTCTTCCCTGTGTCCGGGTATCTTGCAGAAATTGCAGTAGGTGGAGCATCTTCCTGAATGCTTCTTCTTACAGGCTTTACAATAAGGTGTAGAGGTAGAACCTATATTTTTCCCACGGTTGGAATTACCGTAGCGAAATTCCTGGGTAAGCCTTTGAGCTAGGTTCTTTCATTATTTTTCTTCTTGTGTACGTACCAGTTCATCAGTCAAGGTATTTGCTAGTTCTACAGCTTCTTCTATGGTTTGTGGTCTAGCTGTCGTGACTACATGTCTAATTTCACTGATTAATCCCCAGATGTAACGAGAGATTAATATTGGTTCTGGTGATGCTATGGTTGGCACTATTCTAGCATATTCAAAGAATGCAGTAGTGTAACCCTTGCTGTCTACTCCAGTCATTCTAAGGTTTAAGAATTTATTAGCTATCTGTTCCTTTTCATTGGGAGGACAAAATTTTCTTTCCACCATGTTCTTAAACTCATTCCATTCCATATTATAGACCGTGTCACTTCCCCTAGACTAGAGAATAGTGTTCCACCATTCTAGAGCTGCATTCTTAAATAAATTGGAAGCAAACATGATTTTATCTTCTTCTGCGCACTTGCTTATTTTTAAGACTGCCTCAGTCTTTTCTATCCAGCGTAGAGCTGCAATGGCTCTTTCATTGCAAGAGAATTCTATTGGTTTACAGGACCAGAATTCTTTGTAAGAACAACCATAAGACATAGTTCTTCTTCTTTTTGGAATTAGTAATTGAAGTAAGGGCCATTGTTTACGCTGTGACCGGGTTCAGTAGGTGGTCGTGTACTTCCACTATTACTTTTATTATTTTCCGCTTCCTTAACCGTTTTGATAACATATGACATTGCGTCTATAATCCCTTGTGCTACTATGTGTTGGATGTCATTGTTATCTACTTTGTTTCCGTTATTATCGTTATTCGGATTTTCTTGATTCACTTCGTTGTCCATCTGGATTATAAACATTTACCACGTATTAATATCACAGGACAATATCTAATGCAAACAATCACACAACAAGCACATTGATCACAATCGTCATACATTGTGACCTTTACTCTATTATATATATATATGCGTCTATTACAAACTGTAACTGAAATTTAAAGTATAATACTAGTATGCATCAGTAGCTATTATCTATTTTAGGGGATATTTTTATTTTTATTTTTATTTTTTTTTCAACTTACAAACATATATGTATATATATTATTATTATTACTATTACTGGTAGGGGTTCATCCAAAATTGCATGTTGCGCTCGTCATACTTCCAAACGAGCCTCTCACCTATCTGTCTTATCCTTTCACTTTCATCTAACAACTCCTCACCAAGCGTTCGGAGTTCCTGCACATTTTCAGTACTCATGGGTGGGGCTGGTGCTGGTATCGGTTCAGGAAACTGGCGCATCGGTTCTTTGTGTAGGTATGGGTTCTCTAGGATTTCCCTGATATACTGGTCATTATCCCAATATGGATCTAGAGGGTCCAGGTTGGGATAGGGTGCTACTGAGTTTTGCATGGGTGTCACACCCCGACCACGTAAAACAACCAACCGCGGCGGAAACGTCGGTGAGTGTAGCAACAGAATTGTTGTTTCATGACCATGGTATTTAAAGTTTTGTTTTATTTATTAACAAAATGGATTACATTGTCTTAAAACACAGAAACAAGGAGCACATAACATTATTTAAACTAATCTTGCTTCTTTTATGTCACTAAGGCACAGGTCCGCCTAAGTGTATCTTGAATCATCCTATGCAACAGCTCCTGAAAACACATGTGAAAATAGGCACGTCAGCATAAAAATGCCTGTGAGATACATAGGTTTTGTTAAAATAGGATTCATGACTTAAGTTAAAAGAAATGTTTTAATAAAAGTTAGTCATGAATCTTGTTAAATGTTTTCTTTTAAAAATCATATAAAAGTGATAAGAAATCGGATTATATAAAAGAAAGGTGTATGGTTAATTAAATAACCAAGTAAAATAAACTGTTGTAAAACAATGTCTTGTAAAGATATGTTGATTGTGTAAAATGTAATATGTCTAAATTGAAATGGTTTAAATAACGCTACGATATGTAATATCATAAAAGCACTTATATATAGGAAGTACCAGCGGCGTATCCCCCATGCTTTTATCCTATTACACATGCCTCGTTATTTAAATCACTTACCCAAACAAACCACCAAAAATGTCTTGTTTAAACCAATTTCCAAATGTTTATGTGTAAACCATGTCTATTGTCAAATGTAAATCGTGTAATGTGTAAACCAATGTCAAAATGTTTATGTGTAAACAATGTCTATTGTCAAATGTAAATCATGTAATGTGTAACCAAATGTCATGTATGGCAAGTGAAATATGTCAACTAAATTGTGACACCTGTGTCACTTCAACCATCAAACAAATGCCAAACCAATGAAATATTGTATTTCATACTTGGGATTTGTAAAAATATGTGTATCGTTTACACATATCAACTCTTGTTCGATTTTAAGCTTTAAATCGCTTTCTGGAGGGTTATACGCGCTCTGATGCGTAAATATAACCAGTTTAATCCAACGAACACTCCGGAATAGTGAAATAGGCTTAACATACCTTAATTACCCTTTACATAACTTAGAAATAAGTTTTGAATGCTTTGGTATGCCAAAATCAAGTTTAATCGCTTACAGGGACTTAATTCGACAAACTGTGAAAGTATGACAATTTGAACTGTAACGAACATTCCGGAACATGACCATAAGTTAAACACACCTTAAATATCCTTTATATAGCTTTAACTTCATTTTAGAGCTTCGAAACGGGGTTAACGAGCCTTAAACGTGTCGGAAATCGCTTTAAACAGCAACAGGGACCAAAACTGTAAATCTGCCAAACTTGAAGGCTTACGGACCGTAAGCCTCACCCTTACGGTCCGTAAGGGGTCCTCAGACAGCAGAATGGCAGAAACATCGAATCTGGTCCGTTCCACTTGTTGCACATGGTTTTGGGGAATCTATGGGCTGGTATTGAGTGCACATGGTATTACAAAACCATGTGTGCACATGTATGGACAAGATCAAAGCACGGTTAACGAGGAACGATCTTAACGGTTAGAGAAATCCTATAAATACCCAACCCCATTCCTTCCAAAAACCCACAAGAATCTGATTTGAGAAGCTCTAAGTTGAAACCATTGTTTCATACCTGAGCTACTTGGATCAAGATTAGCTTTCGGGGACCCTTTGTAAGTATTCCTTCGTTCTTTTATTGCTTTTCGAGTCCGAAAGTCAAACTTTGTTTGACTTTCTGCATTGACCAGTTTATGGTCAATGCGAAGTTCGTTTGAACTTCGCAACGTGATTGTAATCACGATGGTTATAGTCCCTTGTGACTATGCCTACTGATTACCACGCTGTCTAGGGTCGTAAGGGTAAGCGATCTGATAAATCGCTTATACCTTCGAACCCGACCCATTTGGTCGATCATTAGGTTCCGACCAAATACCTTAGGTGACCATAGTGTATAGGGAATAACCTTCCGAGGTTATACCTTATGGTCGCTTCGTTTAAGTAGTTGTATGATAGGTAGTTTATATGCCTTAGGTAAATTACCAAAATACCCCTTTGATGCCAAAATTCATTTTAAACTTATGTAACATAACCTATGACCTCTAAACTGATTTATCAACAATATTAGGCATGTTAAGGCATATTCTACTTGTCATAGGACTAGTTAGGCGGTCCGAACGCGTTTTACGCGAACGACGCGTTAAAGTAGCGTAAGCTACCTAAACGGGTCGTAATGGGTCGTAAGCACTTAGGTTAGGTTTCATTTAGTATGTAGGCTTTGTTAAACCATATGACACGAGTCTCCATACTCGTTTGGTTTACGAACCCTCATTCTATCTAAATCCTCCGATTTAGGTCCGGTATATTAACATAGTTACCTATATTAGGTGCCGTTTGATTTCCGGGATCTCTAGCATTGCTTGGTGGTTATCCTAGGACTTCTAAGCAATCTCAAGTGAGTACATAGACCCCTCTTTTACTGTTTTTCAAACGTTTTGGGGTGAAGCATGTGTACCTATCTGTTATTTTCATATTTTCCAAAAGTATAATTGATTATACATGTTAGTACTTATCTGTTGACAAACTAAATGACTATCTATGGTTTAAACATTGATTTCTCAAAGAACATAAAATAAAATGTTGAATTGTACTTATTTTATGTTCACCAGACCGATTGGTAGTATGAAATAGCGCTATAGGATTTGACACCCCATTCATGTTGTCATTGAATGTCTGAAACCAATTTGTTTCTCCATCCAAATAGGGATTTCCTTTGTGGTATCCCTATAGTCTCAAAGGTGTATTTTGATGCACTAGGTCTGAATGAATTCTTAAATCACATTATTTTTGTATATTTAGTTATACTCCCAAAAGTATAGTTTGATATGCTCCCATGTGTGATATTGTACAAAACCAACATATATTTTGTTAATCATCCAAAACATATTTTGATATGTTATTTACAAAACCAAAACATAGTTTAATATGTTATTTATCACATCCAAAGCATATTTTGATATGTTATTTACAAAACCAAAACATAGTTTAATATGTTATTTATAAATCCGAAGTATACTTGTAATATACTACTTAAAACTATTATTTTAAACAACTAAAGTATATTTAATGTACTATCTATCTAACGATTGGGTTTTGGTTAGTGTTTAGATAACGGGACGGGTGTAATGTGATGAAAACATGGTAGATACGCCGCTGGTACTTCTTATATATAAGTGTTTTCATTGCATTACATACCGTGGCGTTATTTAGTACACTCGGGTCAACGATATTGGAACTGAAATATATTTTAATATATTACTCATTCGATTCTCTTAAAATTCAAAGTATATTTTCACATATACTATAAGCCTTTTTATCAAAATATTGTTTTCGAACGATATATTCAATACAAACCCACTTTACATGGTTATTCATTTAACCTTACATTTATTTATACATATCATCTGATCTTATTGTTTTTCAAACGATTTACAAAACAAATCAATTTACAAGGTTCATGACTAAACTTTATTAAACATTTTCTTAAACTTACAAGTCATGAAATCCTATTTTCACAAAACCTATGTATCTCACTGGCATTTTTATGCTGACGTACCTATTTTTACACATGTTTCAGGTGCTGTTTCATGATGATTGTTGATACACACTACACTTAGGATGGACTCGTGCCTTAGCAACTTTAAAACTTGGAAGATCATAGTTGTACTTATTTGATTGTATTAAAACAATGAGTTCATTTATTCAGTAAAAAAAGAATTTATTTATTCCATGGTTATGAAACAATGATTCTGTTACAACACTCCCCGACGTTTCCGCCACGTCTAGTTGCTTTACGTGGTCGGGGTGTGACAGAAAAGTTGGTATCAGAGCCAATGGTTATAGGGAATTAGGTTATTAGTAATGCTTTGACCTAGACTATAACCTTCCTAGGACCCTAACACGAGTTTTCTTGTGTTTAGTTTTAAAACAATACCGTCACTTATTCTTAGGTGACAACCACAATAAGAACATAAATTTCTATCCCGCTTTGAAAAATAATCATCTGTTCTAGGATGATTTATTATATGGTTTTGAACCCTTTAAGTTTTCAAAATCCCGTCAAAGTTGGTCTAAATAATGTGAACACGTGCAAACTGGAAGGGTGGGTGCCTGTACCCTGAGTTTTCTGTCTAAGGCTAGAGTGTTCGTACAAATCCACATAATCAGACCAGTCACTCTTACCTGGGAACTCTTGGGATGAGTGTCCACTTATAGGCGAGCATGTCTTCGCGATACATTATTTTTAACCTATTTACTTTGATTAATCACCGGGGTCGTTTGTTGCTTTGTAGTAACAAACAAATGACCACTATCCTTGCTTTCATCAGATTTGTTTCATCTCATTCTTTTCGTCTAATTCTCTCACTCGTTTCCTTTCATGTTTCCTCTTTTAGAATGCCTCCTCGACGCGACAATCAGATGGCGAATGCCGAACTGGCGGAAATCATCGCGCAGCAAATGGCTGCTGCCTTCCCAAATCTTTATGCTCAAATGATTCAAGCCATCAACAACAACAATGCTCCATGCAATTTCAAGGATTTTAACTCGGCTAAACCGCTCCAGTTTAGTGGTTCTGAGGGAGCAACTGGGCTTCTTCAATGGTTCGAGAGCATTGAGAATACTTTCTGTCACGTTCAGTGTCCTGAAAATCGCAAGGTCGAGTTTTCTTTGAGTGTGTTTCAGAAGAAGGCTCTTACGTGGTGGAACGGGGTTATGAGAGACCGCGGTGCTGAGGTTGCATTAGCACAGACTTGGGCTGAGCTTAGGGCTCTTATGATGAAGGAATTATGTCCTCGTCATGAGCTAAGGGCTCTAGAAAGGGAATTTGATGATTTGAAGCAAGACAGTGGGGAACATCGAGCCTACACTGACCGCTATGAGGAATTGAGCTTGTTATGCCCTACTATGGTTACGCCTCTGGATAAGGCGATTGAGAAATACATTGATGGTTTTCCTGACGTAGTTCAGGATATCGTTACTGGCAGCAACCCTACTACTGTCAGACAAGCCATTGAATTGTCTGCCACTCTGACTGAATCCCATATCAGGAAGCGCAAGCTGTTTCGGAAGGGCGACTCAAGACCATCTGACAAGACTGCTCAAGTGGAACCAAAGGAAGAACATGCTGAGGTGTCCAAGAAGAAGAAGCGCAAAGCCTCTCAAAACTGCGCCATAACTGCTCAAGACAAACAGGTTGCACCAAAACAGCCAGCACAACCTCGCAAAAGACAAAACTATGTTGGTACCGCACCTTTGTGCAACAAGTGCAACCATCATCATCTGGAGCAAGAGCAGTGTCACAAATGTACCCATTGTGGGCGGTTGGGACATTTGATCAATGTTTGTCGTTATGCAAATCAAGCTGCTGCAAACCCTGCTGCTGTTCAAGAACGGTTCCCTCCGGGGTCATGTTATAACTGTGGTGACCTTACCCACTACAGGAACAATTGCCCAAGACTTGTTAACGCACCTCCAGCGCGAGGACGAGCATTTAACATCAATGAGGCAAACGGGAACAATGATGTTGCGGTGAACAATTAGTGTTTTGTAATTCCTTGGTTGTTATCTTTTGACACTTCAAAGACAATTTGATTGTTGCATAAATAAAGATTTGTTGTTTTTATTTCTGCAAAATTTATGCGATTGTGTGAATGTTTGATGCAACCTTATGATGTCAACCCAAAGATAAACTACTCGTGTGGTTCTGTTATCTTATGATCACTTGCGATCTCCCCAAGAACCTTAAACACTCGTTTCTTTTAAGAAACAAGGCCAAACTCTTATTGAGAATCCTTCTATCTTTATAGATAGATCCTTGAAAATCATTAAAGTGCCAAATGAAATCCATGGATTGGATTCCTAGTGTGCTTTAAATGTCCATACCTAAAGATAACAAATTAAAGAATCAAGTTAACTAATTTTGTGCTTATGTGTTTTCTTACATGTTTTGTGGTTGTATGTGATCCATCCAAATCCTCGTAGAATCTTTCATATCTCATACGAGAGATTCATAATAGGATATCCAAAGATACTATCTTAAATCCTTAATGGACTTCAACATTGTAGTTAAGTCCCTTGGGTTATAAAGTACTATTCTATAATTGGACCTCTTGAATGGTCTGGTTAAACAGATTGATTTTGAAAATCTGATTAGAAATATCATGTGATGATATAATTAAAAAGATCCCTTAAGTGGTCTATTTAAGGAGATCGTACGACGGTCCAGTTAAGAAGATCATGTGTTGATCTAGTTAAAAAGATTGTTCGTTGATCTAGTTGAAAAGATCCTTTGGTGGTCCAGTCAGGTCGCTTCATGTTTATTCAATTGACTTTTCCTCTACGCATCATGAAATGAACTGTGCGGACTGTGCAAGGAATTTCGTAATTATGGAGGCCTACATAATTATGGAATTCAGTGCACAGAAACCACAGGAAGCTTTGTCATGTGTTAAGACCTATAGTGATAAGAATAATGATACGGGAGAAGTCTTGGACCTTGACCGATGTCATTTTATCTTACACTCCCCAATTCTGATATCAAGCACACACAAGTTTCCTATGATAAGTCTTCATAAGAAACGTTCTTCTGTCCGTAGTTCAAAATTCCATGTTTTACTACTACAAGGAATTCACTTTGAGGGTTAACAAATTCGCTAAGAGTCCTAACATGGCCCATAGTTTTACTTAAGGGTTCAATGGAGCTATTAGAAGGCGAAACCATCACAGCTGTCTTCACAAGTTTCCTCTAGAATTAAATTTCGGGACGAAATTTCCTAAAGTAGGGGAGACTGTGACACCTGTGTCACTTCAACCATCAAACAAATTCCAAACCAATGAAATATTGTATTTCATACTTGGGATTTGTAAAAATATGTGTATCGTTTGCACATATCAACTCTTGTTCGATTTTAAGCTTTAAATCGCTTTCTGGAGGGTTATACGCGCTCTGATGAGTAAATATAACCAGTTTAATCCAAGAAACACTCCAGAATAGTGAAATAGGCTTAACATACCTTAAATAACCTTTACATAACTTAGAAATAAGTTTTGAAGGCTTTGGTATGCCAAAATCAAGTTTAATCGCTTATAGGGACTTAATTCGACAAACTACGAAAGTATGACAATTTGAACTGTAACGAACATTCCGTAACATGACCATAAGTTAAACACACCTTAAATATCCTTTATATAGCTTAGAAACAGGCTTTGAGGGGTTCGGTGTGCTAAAATAAACTTTTGGGTCATTCAGGGACTAAAAGCGTCAAAAAGTGCACAAGTTTGCACCTTCGCGCATAACTTACGTTCTGAATACATCCGGACATCCAAATATTTATGTAAGCACTAAAACATTTTATTTTAGTGTTTGGCATAAGAAAAATCCATTCGTCGCGTCATTTGGATCGTTTTTCGCGCTTATGCGCATTCCGTCGTAATTAAGCGAACATCGCGATCGTATGGCCAAACGAACCGACATCCAAGATATTTTTGAGCATATTTTAAGTTCCCTATACTTTAACTTCATTTTAGAGCTTTGAAACGGGGTTAACAAGCCTTAAACGTGTCGGAAATCGCTTTAAAAAGCAACAGGGACCAAAACTGTAAATCTGCCAAACTTGAAGGCTTACGGACCGTAAGCCTCACCCTTACGGTCCGTAAGGGGTCCTCAGATAGCAGAATGGCAGAAACATCGAATCTGGTCCGTTCCACTTGTTGCACATGGTTTTGGGGAATCTATGGGCTGGTATTGAGTGCACATGGTATTACAAAACCATGTGTGTACATGTATGGACAAGATCAAAGCACGCTTAACGTGGAACGATCTTAACGGTTCGAGAAATCCTATAAATACCCAACCCCATTCCTTCCAAAAACCCACAAGAATCTGATTTGAGAAGCTCTAAGTTGAAACCATTGTTTCATACCTGAGCTACTTAGATCAAGATTAGCTTTCGGGGACCCTTTGTAAGTATTCCTTCGTTCTTTTATTGCTTTTCGAGTCCGAAAGTCAAACTTTGTTTGACTTTCTGCATTGACCAGTTTATGGTCAATGCGAAGTTCGTTTGAACTTCGCAACGTGATTGTAATCACGATGGTTATAGTCCCTTGTGACTATGCCTACTGATTACCACGTTGTCTAGGGTCGTAAGGGTAAGCGATCTGATAAATCGCTTATACCTTCGAACCCGACCCATTTGGTCGATCATTAGGATCCAACCAAATACCTTAGGTGACCATAGTGTATAGGGAATAACCTTCCGAGGTTATACCTTATGGTCGCTTCGTTTAAGTAGTTGTATGATAGGTAGTTTATATGCCTTAGGTAAATTACCAAAATACCCCTTTGATGCCAAAATTCATTTTAAACTTATGTAACATAACCTATGACCTCTAAACTGATTTATCAACAATATTAGGCATGTTAAGGCGTATTCTACTTGTCATAGGACTAGTTAGGCTGTCCGAACGCGTTTTACGCGAACGACGCGTTAAAGTAGCATAAGCTACCTAAACGGGTCGTAATAGGTCGTAAGCACTTAGGTTAGGTTTCATTTAGTATGTAGGCTTTGTTAAACCATATGACACGAGTCTCCATACTCGTTTGGTTTACGAACCCTCATTCTATCTAAATCCTCCGATTTAGGTCCGGTATATTAACATAGTTACCTATATTAGGTGCCGTTTGATTTCCGGGATCTCTAGCATTGCTTGGTGGTTATCCTAGGACTTCTAAGCAATCTCAAGTGAGTACATAGACCCCTCTTTTACTGTTTTTCAAACGTTTTGGGGTGAAGCATGTGTACCTATCTGTTATTTTCATATTTTCCAAAAGTATAATTGATTATACATGTTAGTACTTATCTGTTGACAAACTAAATGACTATCTATGGTTTAAACATTGATTTCTCAAAGAACATAAAATAAAATGTTGAATTGTACTTATTTTATGTTCACCAGACCGATTGGTAGTATGATATAGCGCTATAGGATTTGACACCCCATTCCTGTTGTCATGGAATGTCTGAAACCAATTTGTTTCTCCATCCAAATAGGGATTTCCTTTGTGGTATCCCTATAGTCTCAAAGGTGTATTTTGATGCACTAGGTCTGAATGAATTCTTAAATCACATTATTTTTGTATATTTAGTTATACTCCCAAAAGTATAGTTTGATATGCTCCCATGTGTGATATTTTACAAAACCAACATATATTTTGTTAATCATCCAAAACGTATTTTGATATGTTATTTACAAAACCAAAACATAGTTTAATATGTTATTTATCACATCCAAAGCATATTTTGATATGTTATTTACAAAACCAAAACATAGTTTAATATGTTATTTATAAATCCGAAGTATACTTGTAATATACTACTTAAAACTACTATTTTAAACAACTAAATTATATTTAATGTACTATCTATCTAACGATTGGGTTTTGGTTAGTGTTTAGATAATGGGACGGGTGTAATGTGATGAAAACATGGTAGATACGCCGCTGGTACTTCTTATATATAAGTGTTTTCATTGCATTACATACCGTGGCGTTATTTAGTACACTCGGGTCAACGATATTGGAACTGAAATATATTTTAATATATTACTCATTCGATTCTCTTAAAATCCAAAGTATATTTTCACATATACTATAAGCCTTTTTATCAAAATATTGTTTTCGAACGATATATTCAATACAAACCCACTTTACATGGTTATTCATTTAACCTTACATTTATTTATACATATCATCTGATCTTATTGTTTTTCAAACGATTTACAAAACAAATCAATTTACAAGGTTCATGACTAAACTTTATTAAACATTTTCTTAAACTTACAAGTCATGAAATCCTATTTTCACAAAACCTATGTATCTCACAGGCATTTTTATGCTGACGTACCTATTTTTACACATTCAGGTGCTGTTTCGTGATGATTGTTGATACACACTACACTTAGGATGGACTCGTGCCTTAGCAACTTTAAAACTTGGAAGATCATAGTTGTACTTATTTGATTGTATTAAAACAATGAGTTCATTTATTCAATAAAACAGAATTTATTTATTCCATGGTTATGAAACAATGATTCTGTTACAACACTCCCCGACGTTTCCGCCATGTCTAGTTGCTTTACGTGGTCGGGGTGTGACATAAATGCCATAGGTAAAATGCACAAAACAAGGTATTGAAATAAATCAAAGCTATGTTTTGTAAAATAATTGCATGCTTTACTGATACAAACATCTATGCGGAAATGTTAAAATGCATACATTCAAGCCTTGTGACTGTGGCGACAAACCCTTAAACAAATTAAAGGTTTATCTAAGTTATGTATATTGGATTCAGTCATTCCTTCCATCCAAACAAACCTAGGATTTTAGGAACGGAAGTTGTCAATTCCTATGGTACCATTACTTACTACCAAGCGGCGTAGCTAATGTTAATGAATGTATTTTTGTCCCATTTAAACAAACCAAATGTCATACCAAAATGTAAGCATGTTTTACGAAAATAATGTACTTCGATATACTAAATGAACATAAAAAGTAGACATGTGAAACGATGTGTCCATACACTGAGTAAACATATGCAACAGAAATGCAATGTAAAACAATGTGCTAAGTATGCAATGAATGAACATACATAACATGTGATGTAAAACAATGTACTAAGTATGCAATAAATGAACATACATAGCATGTGATGTAAAACAATGTACTAAGTATGCAATAAATGAACATACATAGCCAAAACATGGATAAAATCATGTACTATACATGTACTAATGAACATAGCAAGTATGAGTTATGAAATCATGAAAACACGAAAGTAACAAGTAGGCACATGTGTTTCACCCCAAAATGTTTGAAAACAGTAAAAGAGGGGTCTATGTACTTACTTGAGATTGCTCAATAGTCTTTAGATAACAACCAAGCAATGCTAGAAAGATCACGGAATCAATCGGCACCTAATATAGGTAACTATGTTAATAAACCGGGCCTAAATCAGAGGATCGAATAGGATGAGGTTTCGTAAACCAAATGAGTATGGGAACTCATGTAATATGGTTTAACAAAGCCTACATACTAAAACGAAACTTATCCTAAGTGCTTACGACCCATCACGACCCGTTTAGGTAGCTTACGCTACTTTAACGGGTCGTTCCCATAAAACGCATTCGGACCGTCTAACTAGTCCTATGACAAGTATTATATGCCTTAACATGTCTAATAATGTTTCCTAATCAGTTTAGATGCCAAAATTTATGTTACATATGCTTAAAATGAATTTTGGCGTAAAAACGACATTTTGGTCATTTTTCCTAAGGCATATAATTTCCTATCATACAACTAAGTAGACTAAGTGACCATAAAGTATAACCTCGGAAGGTTATTCCTTATGCAACTATGGTCACAAAATGTGTTTGTCTGGATCCTAATGATAGACCAAACGGGTCGGGTTCGAAAGTCTAAGCGGTTGTTTAGACTGCTTACCTTTACGACCCTATATAAGTACTAAATCTAAAGTGACGAGCTAAACATGTTAAAACATGTTTAACGCGGTTTGAAAACAAGTTTGGTATCAAAACAAAGGGTCTTGATACCCAAAAGTATTTTGGTTGTAAAATACGCAGGAATAAGCATTTTGACCGAAACTACGACTCGTCACTACGCCTAAATAACGTGGTAATCAGTAGGTATAGTCACAAAGGACTATGACATCGTGATTACGCTCACGATGCGAAGTTCAAACGAACTTCGTGTTGACCATTGACTGGTCAAAGAAGAAAGTCAAACAATGTTTAACTTTCGTGCTAAAAATGCATAAAAGAACGAAAGAATCTTACAAGAGGTCCAAGCGATGAGGTTTTGATCTTAAATTCTCAGGTATGAAGTGCAAGGACTCCAACTTAGAGAATGAATTCAGATCAAGGTGTGAGCTTGGGTTGAGAACTTGGGGGTTTATATAGATTTCGGGTAACCGTTAGGATCGTTCATCGAAAAACGAGCTTTGATCTAAGCCGTACTTGTGCACCCATGGTTTTGGAATACCATGGGCACCCAAAATAGCCCATAGATTACCTGAAAAACCATTTGCAACTCACCAAAACAGCTGGAAATGGCTGGAAAACACTTTATGCTGATCTGATGGTTTTACCACCCCACATAAGACTCAGGGAGAGCCTTACGCGGCCTGCCTAAGCTGCATATCAGCAAACAAAGTTCCAGAAATGGCAGTTTTGGTCCCTGCATGCTTTTAAGGCCATTTTCGACACGTTTAAGGCCCGTTAAGCCATTTTCAAGGCTCTAAAATGATGCCTAAGTATAGGGGACATGAAGCATGCTCAAAAATATGTCAGATGTCGGTTCGTTTGGTCGTACGAACACGTTATTCAGTTAATTACGACGAAACACGAACGGACGTGAAAAACGATCCAAATTACGCGACGAGTGGAATTTTATCATGCTAATCACTAAAATAAAATATTTTAATGATTACATAAATTTTTGGATGTCCGAATGTATTCAGAACGTAAGATATGCGCGAAAATGCAAACTTATGCACTTTTTAACGCTTTTAGTCCCTGAATGACCAAAAGTTTGTTTTAGCATACCGAACCCCTCAAAGCCTATTTCTAAGCTATATAAAGGATATTTAGGGTATGTTTAACTTATGATCAAGTTCTGGAATGTTCGTTACAGTACGAATCGGCATACGTTCGCAGTTTGTCGAAATTAGTCCCTGTAAGCGAATAAACTTGATTTTGCCATACCAAAGCCTTCAAAACTTATTTCAAAGTTATGTAAAGGTTATTTAAGGTATGTTAGGCATATATTGATGTTCCGGAGTGTTTATCGCATTAAACTGATTACGTTTACGCATCGGTTTGCCTATAACTCTCTAGAAAGCGATATAGAGTTTGAAATTGAACGAAAATCAAAACATGCAAAATGTCAAACATAAATAAACAAACAATGGGATAAAATAACATTGTTTTATTGATAACAAAACTGTTTACAATGATTACAAGCACATGTGTCACAATCTCCCCTACTTGTGGAAATTTCATCCCGAAATTTGTTTAGAGGAAACTCGTGGGAAAAGATGTGGATATTTCGCCTTCATTTGATCTTCACATTCCCAAGTAAATTCTGGTCCACGTTTAGATTCCCAGCGAACTTTGACAAGTGGAATGCGCTTGCGTTTGAGCCACTTGACTTCACGTTCCATGATTTCCAATGGTTTCTCAACAAAATGCATCGTGTTATCCACAAGAATTTCATCAAGCGGTATGTGGAGGTTCTCATCAGCTACACACTTCTTGAGATTGGACACGTGAAAGGTTGGATGAACATTTACAAGTTCAGGAGGTAACTCAAGTCTGTAGGCTACCTTACCGATTCTTTCGACGATCTTGAATGGTCCAACATATCTAGGTGCAAGTTTTCCTGTCTTTCCAAATCTGATCACACCTTTCCAAGGTGAGACCTTAAGTAACACGCGATCACTGACTTGAAATTCCACGGGCTTACGTCGTTGGTCCGCGTAACTCTTTTGACGGATTCTAGCTGTCTGAAGGTTATCGCGAACTTTCTTAACCTTATCTGTTGTCTCTAGAATGAGGTCAGGTCCAGTAAGTTGAGCATCACCGATCTCATTCTAGCAGACTGGTGAACGACATTTTCGACCATAGAGAGCCTCGAAAGGAGCCATGTTGATGCTGGAGTGATAACTTTTGTTGTAGGAGAATTCAATCAACGGAAGAAACGAATCCCAACTACCACCAAAAGCGATCACACAAGCTCTAAGCATATCCTCCATAGTCTGGATTGTTCTTTCAGATTGACCATCTGATTGCGGATGATAAGTTGTGCTCAAATTAAGTTGGGTTCCCATAGCAGATTGCATGGTTTTCCAAAAATGAGACGAGAATCGAGCGTCTCTGTCAGAAATGATGTTCAAAGGAACACCATGTCTAGATACAATTTCATCCACATAGATTTTGGCAAGCTTGTCAGCAGATAGATCCTCACGGATCGGCAAGAAATGTGCTGACTTTGTAAGACGATCAACAACTACCCAGATGGCCTCGTGACCTATCTTAGTGTGCGGAAGTTTGGTAATATGATCCATAGCAATTGTAGGATCGTGTATGGACCCGAAATGAGTCGATCAGACATATTCTACTCAAAATGAAAGGCGGAAACAGACATAATGAGTTGAATTCAGCTAGATATCACTTTTAACTGTCGTTTATATTGATCCTGAACAATTTTACAGCAAGACGACACTTCGACAGAGCTTCGCCGTCGGAAACACTCTTCTCTAATTCCGCTACAAATGACACAGCCTATCACCAATATATAGACTTCTGATTTCGCTTGAACAGACTCAAGCGGAATGTCATTACAAGCGAAATCATAACAATTACATTTCAAGCGAAATCAAGTAGTTCAATCGAAATAAGCATCTTCAAGCGAAATCTCTTGTAAACTTGAATTCTTGAACTTCATGCTCTGAGCAATGCAAGACTCGATACAAGACGAAGTCGACAGACGCATGCACCAACAGACACCCCCTCGAATGTTGACGAGTCTTAAAGTGTCGAGTCTTTAACGTCTTTAGTCTTTATCAGTCTGAACATATAAGTATCCTTAAACTTTATCTCTTTCTTCTCTTCAGCAT
This sequence comes from Helianthus tuberosus, assembly GCA_030545235.1. NCBI lineage: Eukaryota > Viridiplantae > Streptophyta > Magnoliopsida > Asterales > Asteraceae > Helianthus > Helianthus tuberosus. The sequence continues at coordinate 61,632 of JARYGA010025654.1, forward strand.
CAACATACTCCTTTCGAATAAATTCATCTTCCTTTAGATGTCTTCAGACTCCCCCTTTCGATATGCTGGGATCGCAGTCTGGCTTTGTCGAAATCATAAAGTCCTCAGGTATCGGAACCTGGCTATCTATCACAGAAACCTGCACATTCTCTACCCAAAAATAAATTTCACAAATTTAACAATTTACAAATTTATCTATACAGACTCCCTTTCAAATTTAATCAGAAAGATTTGTTAATGTTAAAAATTTCAGATGACCACTTGTATACACAAAAAAACTTTTCTCATTTAAACACACACTCCCCCTCACCACATGCTCAGCATGTTTAGCACTTGGAATTTTGAAAATCAGCTCTCCAACATCAGTTGTCGAAAATCTTTTTGAATTTTTCAAAATTTATGCTAAAACACACTAAAATCTTTTTGGATTTTTAAATGAAATGAAATACAATAAAGAAATATTTACAGACACTATTTTTGTGAGTTTGTGTAAGAGGATCATATCAGTTTTTGACAAGTCAGAAGTACCGTTGAGCATAGTTACACATTAAGAATTAAACAATTCACTTAGATTGACGATATACTGATCCACTTAAATTTTCACACAAATTTCAACTGATTCAGTATACGAATTAGGTGAATTAAGAACTTAAACTCATTCATGTGTCCCACCTCTTGAATATACTCCCGTATCCAGATCCCAATATTCAGTCTTACAGGTGAGTATACCACAGATGATATCTGTAAGAGGTTAAATCCGAAAAACCGTGAGAGCTCAGGTCAGAACTTCCGTTCAGCAGAGAGATGACGGCTTCGACTTTTGGTGGGTCCCCTTTAGAGGATCTTTTTTATAACAGCAATGATTATCAATTTTATTGTTTCATCATTTTATGCTCAGGGCGGCGCTATATTTCAAGCAAGCAGAAAGTATTCTCCGGGGACTAGGCCATTCGCAAAATCAGAAGTCCCGGGATAATACCCCAGATATCACTGAGCATAAAGAGTTAGTATCTCAGAAAGAGGGACCTTTCAAACAAGATTACAGGGGTTACCTATATATCCAAGTAGTGTTCCCCACAAAATAAGCAAGTTTGAATTTATGTTTATATTCCGAAAAAGCTTACTAAGTGTGTAAAAACCTATCGGCATATCATCAGTGAGACCGTTTAACGCTTTTTAATCATTACATTTCTTTAGCATACTGTGACTGTCTACTGATGTACTATCATTTCCTCTTCTTTGACACCAAAACTCAATTTTTGAATTTTATCATGTTTTTGTCTTTCTCAAATTTTCTAATGTTTTTGGATTTTCAGAAATTTTTACTCCCCCTAAAATTCAAACACATTTAAGGAAATTTGAAAACTTACTATACAAGTAAATTGACAACCGATATCGAATCACTTCAGATCGCCATTCACTTGGCATAAACAATCAGAACTCCCCCTCACAACAAACTATTTTCTCATTATGATTTCAAAACACTTAAGTTTGTTTTAATCAAAATGATTTTTCCGGAAAATAAGTTTTGTTGGGGTTACCACTTGTAAATTAATAATTCATCACATTGTTTTACTCAATCATTTGTAGAAAATCAAGTACAACTTAATATCCCTGATTTATCACTTGTAAGTGAAAACCTTTTCCAACCACTTGTAAGACGAAATATCACAGTTGAATTTCTCAAGAAAGATGCCGATACCTGCTCCACACTTACCAACTTGGGAGCTCCGGCAAGTCCAGATTTTTACTTGTGAAAAACAGACATCCAAGCTTCACCAAACTTGGATGTTTCCTCCTTAACTTCACCTGGGTAATACGATGCTTTCTTTGTTTCATAAAAGTCCTTTACCCCTTTCGCTTTACCCTCAACCATTTTTCCAAAAATCTTTTTCACATTTCCATTAAACGCTTTCTCAACATCAAATTCTTTCTTCTCAGAATAGAACTGATCTGAGATATCAACCTTCCCAACTTTTGATTTAAAATTTTCATCCCTCAATGGTGGAAAATGAACATCATCCATTGGAGGTACTGAGTTTTCATCTTTTAACTCAATTTGTGGCTCGTCTAACTTTGTGGAGTTAAATTCATCGCCATGAATCTTCTTAACCACCCACACTTGGTTGTCCTTAGCTTTCTTTTTATAAACATGAGTTTTTGAATACTCACCAACTTCATATGTTGAATTTTAAAAAATTTTAAATTTTTCCGTTGGTGGCTCATTTTTTTCAATACCTTTTCCTTTAAGTTTTTTAGAGACTTCCTGTTTTGTCTTTGATGCTTGAGAACAGTTCCATGCAATGTGACCAGCTTCATTGCACTTGTAACAGGTTCTTGTCTCCTTTTGTTGATTAGCTCCATTCTTCACATTCTCTTGCTTCTTGGCAAGGAATTCTCTGTTTGATTGCTTCCAGAATGGGCTTTTTGCTTCTTCTTCCGAGCTTGTCCCTGAAACAAATTTCATTTTTGATTTAAAATCTCGGACATATTTTTCATTTTTATAATTTTCTGGTGGAATAAAACCTAAACCTTTCTTTTTGAAATTACCGTTATGGTTTGGTTTCTTTTGAAAACCAGAACCAGAACTGTAAACTTTTTTCTTGTTTAACCGTTGTTGAACTCTTGAAGTGTATTTTTTAGGTGTTTTAGTAAGATTTACATCTTTTATTTCAGAAATATTGATTACTGTAAGTTTGAAAACCTTTTTGATCTTTTCAAAATTAACACTTCGTATTGGAAATTCCTCATCAGAATATAATTTGTCTGAATCAATCAATGTATATGCCACTTTGATTGCTTCATCATTCAAATTAGATTTTGATAACAAGAATTCTTTATTGTAAACCCTTTTAACCGACGACTTTGAACTGTTGACCGACGAACTCGAACTTTTGATGGACGAACTTGAACACCTAGACTCGGATTTTGACTCAGACTTTAACTCTGACTCCTCATCTGTATCCAACACCTGATCGACCACCTTTTTTATTAACTTGGACTCATGATCAGTGTCAGACGATATAAAAACGATGTCAATGTTTTCTGGTAATTCATCGGTTATATCAGACTTTAACTTTATATTGACTGCCTTTTCGACTTGCTCCTCATTCGGTTTTCTAGGAGAATACCCTTCCCAAATCGGAGGCGGACACTTATTATAACTAACACTCTGTTTCTTACCAGTATCCTTCTTCTTTGGCTTCTCATCTTTAAAAGCTTCAAAACCTGCAACAGTTGGATAAATTCGATCAATGAGATAATCAGAACTCGAATAACTTTGCATCAAATGTCTAATTCTCTCATTTTCAATCTTTTCTGTCTCCAACTCCTGATGCAACTTGGCACATTCCTCAATGTAGTGATTTATAGCCTTCTGCTTTGTCATCATTACAGCATTCATCATAGTCAATGCATCTTCTCTTTCAGAATTTGTCTTTTGAAGACCAATTACTGTTCGATTTAGCACATCATATGATTCTTTCACATAGTTGAGATTGAACAATAATTGTTCTTTCATCTTTTCAAGCTCAATCAATTTCTCATCTTTTTCTTCACATTGCTTGCAAGATTCTAAACACTTTAAGCAAGGCTTGATGACCTCCACAATCTTTTCAACTTCGATGACTTTCTTAACCTCAATCACTGGATCAGCTTCAATCACCTTTTCAGCTTTAACTTCTTCATTTTGAACAGTCTCTTCTTTTTTAGCAACACTTTCACTCTTCATTTTCTTTTGTTCTTTTGCTGCTCGTCTCTCTTTTAGTTTCTCCAAGCGATCTGCAAAATAAAATTGAAAACTTTCAGGAGATAGATGAGTTTTTGCAACATTAATATGTCTTTCTTCCTCATCATCACCACTGTCATCAGTTGGTGTTTGATCAAAATCTATTGTCTTTTCAAAACTATCATCTGAAGAACCAGAATCAGATGGTGTTTGATCAAAATCTAACATCTTTTCAGAACTATCATCTAAAGAACCAGAATCAGATGTTTGATCAGCATCAGTTGCTTCTTTTAAACTTTCATCTGATGAAACAGATGCTTCTTCTTGATTCTTCTCATGAACACAAATTGCTTTCATCCATTCTGTAAACAAATTAGGTTCTTGGACTATTTCTGCAATCATAGCTACAACTTTTGAATCAGGTGGAATATATTTATCCCAGCTGAAACCTTCTGCCACTTTTTCATCATCTTGATCAATGATACCATAATAAGCTCTCTTATTTGCGTCTTCGATCATTTTCCCATGAGCAGTTGGTGTTTCTTTTTGTTGATATGGTTGATGAGCAACTTGTTGATATATGGCTTTCCGATAATAGTCATCTTTTCCAAAAGGATTCTTTGCTCCACTAGCCTCTTGATTTTTGCATTCTCTCTTGAAATGACCTTTCTCCCTGCATCGAAAACAAGTAACTTTAGATTTATCAAAACCTAAAGTAGATGTCACACCCCCAAAATCCACCTGCGGAGTACTACCGCTTGGAGGCGTGACTGACCAGGATCCAGCCACCAATCATATTGAACATACGAGTGAAAAGATATAAAAGTTTAACCGATACAATTGGTGTCCAAACAAACACATAATCAAGTTGCAAGCGGAAGCATAAGTCTTAAATCAAAACATAAGTTTCATTGTTTCATAGTTTAACATGGCACACAGTCGTCCATGTCCCACAACGATCCTCCTCCATGCAAGCTCCAGCTTAAGAACCTAAGGACCTGCAAAGCATGTAGTAACGAGTCAACAACTAGTTGAGTGAGTTCACGGTTGGGTGTTCGTTTTAAGTTGTTTCGAAAACAGTTTTCCTTTAGCTGGCATCCTGCCGTGGGGGTTACCCCTTAATTAAAAACGTGACTTGTTTATTCCCGGTTATTCTGGCAATCCTGCCGTGGGGGCTACCCCGTGTTAGTTATCTGGCATTTCGGCCGTGGGGGCTACCCCATGTATCTACTAGACTCGTTACCATATCGACTGCTGACTGTAGTCATGTTTAAGTGCCCTGAAACTATCAATGTCTATCATCATTGACGTGCCCCAGATCCATTAGTTCACGCCCGTCCTCTGCGGCACGGTGTGAGGTTTGTCAGACCTAAATAGCGCTATCTAACTAATGACCCGCTCGCCATTGGCCCGGCGATTAAGTCGATATAAAAATGAGGGACTTCGTGATAGAGTTTTGGTCTAGTACGAGTTATCTGTCCGTGAGGACGAGGAATTTCATTCCTGAACCTTTACTGTCCTACCCAAGGAGGACGAGGAACCCAGTTCCTTAACCCCAATTCCCGACCCCTGGGAATCCCATGCTTTGTAGAGGGTGTGAACTCACCTTGGTTTGCTCGGTAGAAAACACAGAAAAGTCAAACAAGCAACGTTGAGGCTACTCACGTCCTATCATAGTTGTATCATACAATCAGGTTCGTATTCAAGTAGTGCACGTATGGGTTACACGTTTAATCATAGCAGTTCATCAACATTCACGTTCAACAGTAACATGTAAGGTCTGTACATTGGGCCCAAGAATCCGGCCCAAAGCAACTAAGTCCGAAATGAATTGTAAGCCCAAACAGTTATATCTGCGTATTGTCTCGAGTCGCAATTAGACGTTTGCGACTCGCAACCGGAGTCGCAAATCATGGTTTCGGTTCGTGCTGGTTTGGTTACGAGTCGCAACCGGACTCGCAACGGTGGTTTCGAGTTACAAGGTTTGGGGCTTGATCATATGCGGTTCCGAGTCGCAACCGGGTGTTTGCGACTCGCAATCTGTGTCGCAACCGGGAGGTTTCGACTCGTTGTGCTTGGTTTCGAGTCGCAACTGCTGGTTTCGAGTGGACATCTACTGATTCGGAACAGTGTACTATTCTGATTTCATGTAACAGTTGTACTAACCAACCAAATTCCTTAAACATGTTTATTTGTCTAGAAATTTCCTAAAATGGATCAAACAAATCAGAATTCAAAATATTCAACCATGCTCTTATGATGTTCATCAAGTTCTTCATACATTCATCAAATATTCAAGTAGTTCATATTGTTTATTCAAACTTGTTCATCTTGTTTCCGGGTTTATATCCTTAATCACGACATACAATCATGAACCACAATCAACAAATCACCCTAATAGCAAGCTTTCGGTTCTTCACACAAGAGCACACAATCCGATTTTTATGAACATCAACAACTAGTGTTTTAGACTACATTTAAACACAAAACATCATAGGTTCCTTATGCTACATATCCGAAATCAAGTATGCTATCTTATTAACCATTATCATGCATAAACTTAACAAATAACATACTATCACATAATCTCCATCATGTATCATCATCAACATCCGAAATATAACAAGAATCATTAACCAACAAGCATCATGAACACTAACCAACAAGCACTCAACATCAAGCACACATCATTCTTAAATCATGAAAAATACATGTGTTTGCACTAGAATTACTAACCGGTTGTGAGGTGGTGAAAGATGAAGCTTTGTTTGGTGTGAACAAGCCAAATCCGAGAAAGCCTTCTTGTGGCCGGTTGGTTTGATCCGAAAAGAAAGGAGAAGTATGGTGTTGAAGTTTAGGGTTTAGTGGTTTGTGGAGAGTGTAGAGGAGTATGTGTGGATTGTCCAAAATGGTGAACATGGGTAGTTGCTAAGGCTATATACCCGCCCCCAAGTTGTGCACCCTAATGGGTTTCGGTTGGGTTAAATGGGGTGCGTGGCCCATCCGGCCCAAGTGTTACGGTTTACTCGAGACCACATGGTCTCGAGCCGGGTTCGTGTTATCTCGGTTCCTATATACATACATCGCATACATACAAGCACACATAAATAACACCAAGTCATATAAAGGTTCGTTGTCATTAATCATATAAGTTAACTAGTCACACGTTTAAACATACAACGAAAGGTTCTAAATTTCGAGTTGTCACATCATCCCCAAGTTGAAAGAAATTTCGTCCCGAAATTTGGTTGGCACTCACTGAGGAAGCTAGTTAAGTTGTATGGTTTTCCTGGTTTTCCTGGGGTGTCACATCCACCCCCCGTTGATCTGGAATTTCGTCCCGAAATTCCGTAGCTTCGGCCTCAGTAGTGGGTGTACTGTTTGCGAACAGTTGGGGATACTTTTGTTTCATCTGATCTTCGCGCTCCCAGGTGAACTCTGGGCCGCGACGTGAGTTCCAACGAACTCGAACGAGAGGTATCCTAGTGCTCTTGAGGACCTTAACATCCCGGTCCGTGATCTCGACTGGTTCCTCGACGAATCGTAACTGTTCGTCGATAGTGAGTTCCTTCAGAGGAACTACGTGGGTCTCATCTGACGGACACTGCTTCAGATTCGACACGTGAAAAACGTTGTGAACTGCACCGAGTTCCGCTGGTAAGTTTAATCTGTAGGCCACCCTGCCTATTTTCTCAGTGACCTCGAAAGGTCCAACGTATCGTGGGTTAAGTTTACCGCGTTTACCAAAGCGAACCACACCCCTCCAGGGTGAAACTTTGAGTAGTACCCGCTCCCCAACCTGGAGCTCAAGTGGTTTCCTGCCCATGTCGGCGTAAACTTTCTGACGTTCACGAGCGGCTGTCATGCGTTTTCGTATCTGAGCGATCTGCTCGGTTGTATCTACCACATATTCTGGACCAGTGATCTGACTATCTCCCACCTCTGCCCAGCAAAGAGGAGACCGGCATTTACGTCCGTACAATGCCTCAAATGGAGCAACTCCAATGCTGGTGTGGTAGCTGTTATTGTATGAGAATTCCACAAGTGGCAGATGCTTTTCCCAGCGGTTGCCAAAGTCGATTACACATGCACGAAGCATGTCTTCTAAGGTTTGAATAGTGCGCTCGGACTGCCCGTCCGTCTGAGGATGGTACGCTGTGCTCATGTCTAGTCGTGAGCCGAAGGATTTGTGCATTGCTTGCCACAGCTCTGAAGTAAATCGTGCATCCCGATCTGAGATAATGGAGGTGGGCACCCCGTGCCTCGAAACAATTTCCTTGATGTATATTTCTGCAAGAGTGGAGAACTTATCCGTCTCCTTGATAGCCAAGAAGTGTGCAGATTTCGTGAGTCGATCCACGATCACCCAAATGGTATCGTTCCCGCGCTGGGATCTAGGTAGGCCAGTAACAAAATCCATGGAAATTTGCTCCCATTTCCATTGAGGTATTTCTGGTTGTTGGAGCAGGCCTGATGGTTTCTGGTATTCCGACTTGACCCTTGCACAAGTCAAACACTTGCTGACGTAAGTTGCTATGTGGGCCTTCATGCTAGGCCACCAATACGTAGTTTTGATGTCGTGGTACATTTTGTCCGATCCAGGATGTACCGAGTAGCGAGACTTGTGTGCTTCGTCCATCACAAGCTCTCGTAGGTTGCCATAGAGTGGGACCCAAACGCGTCCCGTTACGTAATAAGCACCGTCTTCCTTCTGTTCCAATCGTTGCCTCGATCCGCGTAGGGCTTCAGCCCTGACGTTTTCTGATTTCAGTGCTTCTATCTGAGCTGCTCGTATCTGGGAAGGTAGGCTAGAATGGATCGTGAGTTGTAAGGCTCGCACGCGCTTAGGCGCAGTGTCCTTCCGACTGAGGGCGTCAGCCACAACATTGGCTTTGCCCGGGTGATATCTGATTGCGCACTCGTAGTCATTTAGCAACTCGACCCATCGTCGTTGCCGCATATTCAGTTCCTTCTGCTTGAAGATATGCTCGAGGCTCCTGTGGTCGGTGTAGATGGCGCACTTGGTACCATACAGGTAATGCCGCCATAACTTAAGTGCAAAAACGACAGCTCCCAGCTCTAGGTCGTGCGTCGTGTAGTTCTTTTCATGAACCTTGAGTTGGCGTGAGGCGTAGGCTATAACTTTATCTCGTTGCATCAACACGCAACCAAGACCCTGAATTGATGCGTCGCAGTAGACCACAAAGTCGTCTGTGCCTTCCGGCAAGGAAAGGATAGGTGCGCTGCAAAGTCTATCCTTTAGGTGCTGAAATGCCAACTCCTGTGCGTTTCCCCAACGATAAACAACGCCTTTCTGAGTTAGTGAGGTGAGAGGCTGTGCAATCTTAGAAAAATCCTTGATGAATCTCCGGTAGTATCCCGCCAAACCCAAGAATTGGCGAATTTCCTTTGGTGTACGAGGTGCAGGCCAGTTCTTTATTGAGTCTACCTTGGATGGATCAACGTGGATCCCATCCTTGTTTACCACGTGGCCTAGGAAATGGACTTCTCGAAGCCAGAAGTCGCATTTCGAGAACTTTGCATAAAGCTGTTCTGTTCGAAGGAGTTCCAGAATAAGTCGCAGATGTTGCTCATGTTCTTCCCGGCTTTTAGAGTAGATCAGGATGTCGTCGATGAAGACTATAACAAACTTGTCCAGGTAAGGCTTGCACACTCGGTTCATCAAGTCCATGAAAACCGCAGGTGCGTTTGTCATCCCAAAAGGCATGACCAAAAACTCATAGTGCCCGTATCGAGTTCTGAAAGCTGTTTTAGAGACGTCCTCTTCCCGGACTCTCAGCTGGTGATAACCCGATCTCAAATCGATCTTCGAATAGTAGCTCGATCCTTGCAACTGGTCGAACAAGTCGTCGATACGCGGTAGGGGATAACGATTCTTCACCGTCACCTTGTTGAGTTCTCGGTAGTCGATGCACATTCTGAAAGTACCGTCTTTCTTCTTTACAAATAGTACTGGAGCTCCCCAGGGCGATGAGCTAGGACGAATAAAACCCTTATCCAAGAGTTCTTGTAGTTGCGTGGAGAGTTCCTTTAACTCTGATGGGGCTAAACGATAAGGTGCACGAGCTATAGGCGCAGCTCCAGGAGCTAGTTCAATCTGAAACTCGACTTGGCGATGAGGCGGAAGGCCAGGTAATTCCTCAGGAAATACCTCAGGATAGTCGCGTACAACTGGAAAATCTTCTATCTTCTTCTCTTTCTCCGTGGTGTCAGTAATAAGAGCCAAAATGGCAGTGTGGCCCTTTCGCAAGTACTTTTGGGCCTTAAGGAGAGAAATGACGTTCTCAACAGCACTCCTCTTGTCGCCATGAATCATGAGAGGTTCACCATCGGGACCAGGAATACGGACAACCTTTTCGTTGCAAAGAATCTCTGCGCGGTGTTGGGATAACCAATCCATTCCAATGACAACGTCGAAACTACCCAAGACAATAGGGATGAGGTCGATAGAGAAGGTTTGGTCAGCGAGAATAAGTTTACAACCCTTGACTACGTGTGTGGCTTCTAAACTCTTACCATTTGCTAGCTCTACGGTGTGCTTGTTGTTCAAAGGTGTTGGAATACGCTTAAGCATTCGACTAACTTCTAGTGACACGTAGCTAGTATCGGCACCCGAATCAAATAAAACTGAAACATAAAAGTCGTCGAGAAGGAACTTACCCGCCACAACATTGGGGTCGTTCCTTGCTTCACCTTGGCCGATCACAAACATTCGCCCCCTGGCGCCATTGTTGTTGTTGTTCCCGTTGTTACCATTCCCCTGATTGTTGTTATTGTTGTTGTTGTTGTTGTTGTTGTTCTGGTTCTTGTTCAGCTGGGGACAATCTCTCTTAAAGTGGCCCTCAGCTCCACACTGAAAGCACCCTTTGTTATCACCCTGTTGCTGTTGCTGGCGCTGGTTCTGCTGAGCTTGCTGACGATTCTGGTTGGCGGGGTATAAGCTCCTACAATCCTTTGCAGCGTGACCAGGCTTGTTGCACCTATGACAGTTGCCCCTGGTGCATGGTCCGCTGTGGTGCAGGCTGCAGCGATTGCATTTGGGATGATTTCCTTTGTATCCACCACCAGATGATTGCTGATTAGGGCTCTTGTAGTCCTCAGTCTTTCTTTGCTGAGACTGAGACTGAACAGAAGTCGAACCCTTACTCGAAGTTCCATCCCATTTCCGTTTGTTGTCACTTGAGGTACCAGTAGTAGTTGCAGCGCCAATGCGTTTTGGTAACTTGTTTTGCTCCACCGCCTGATCCGTGAGACGGTGAGCTAACTGAACAGTTTGCTGGTAGGTAGCGAGGTTCGCTGAAGTCACATGACTTTGGATTTCTGGCACTAAGCCCTGAAGAAACAGTTCAATGCGTTTGATGGGAGGATCCACCATAGTAGGGCACAGAATTGCCAGTTCGTTCGACCTTTTCACATAAGCTTCAATCTCAGACCCCGTCATCTTGAGGTTGAAGAACTCCACCTCAAGTTTGTGAATCTCATCACGGCTGCAGTATTCTTCTTTAATCATTTACTTAAAAGTTTCCCATGGGGTGGCGTTGGCAGCAACCAACCCTAGCATCTGAACTTGAGCGTTCCACCATGTGAGGGCTAAACCCTCGAGAGTACCAGTAGCGTACTTCACCCTGCGCGCCTCAGGGCATTCACACATTTCGAAGACAGACTCTAGTTTCTCAAACCAGTGTAGGAGACCTACTGCTCCTTCAGTGCCGCTAAAAGTAGTTGGTCGGCAGTCCATGAAAGTCTTAAAAGTGCACACGGGTGGCTGAACATGCTGACCTATCGTAGGTGAAAGAAAAGACAGAGTTTAACACAAAGGTTGGTTCACGAGAGTAGGATCCTAAAGACCCTAGAATAAGTTCGGACTGCAGGATATACCTCCTGCGTGTGCAGCTGCAAGTGCTGCGGCAACTCGTTCGTTGATCAGAGCCGTCAACTGGGCTTGTGTCATGTTAACGCGTCCAGACATGATCTTCACATCAAGAAGAACGTGAGTGAGAGGGGTTCGCGTAAGTACGATGTCAGAAGTGAGCAAGTGCACACGTGTTCAAGCAACAATAGTTATACTAACCAAGCATTCCGTAAGCAACGTACTATGTAACTAACAAGTAGGCAATATATATACTCAGATCATATTACCTAGAATGTCGAGCCTTGCATGTGGAGTGAAGCATCGTTGTGGACCGTTGAGCACTGTACAGGTTATAGTCTGGTTTTAACAAAACGTTTTCCCCTTTATTAAAACCAAGTTCTCTATAACCTGGCTCTGATACCAATCTGTCACACCCCCAAAATCCACCTGCGGAGTACTACCGCTTGGAGGCGTGACTGACCAGGATCCAGCCACCAATCATATTGAACATACGAGTGAAAAGATATAAAAGTTTAACCGATACAATTGGTGTCCAAACAAACACATAATCAAGTTGCAAGCGGAAGCATAAGTCTTAAATCAAAACATAAGTTTCATTGTTTCATAGTTTAACATGGCACACAGTCGTCCATGTCCCACAACGATCCTCCTCCATGCAAGCTCCAGCTTAAGAACCTAAGGACCTGCAAAGCATGTAGTAACGAGTCAACAACTAGTTGAGTGAGTTCACGGTTGGGTGTTCGTTTTAAGTTGTTTCGAAAACAGTTTTCCTTTAGCTGGCATCCTGCCGTGGGGGTTACCCCTTAATTAAAAACGTGACTTGTTTATTCCCGGTTATTCTGGCAATCCTGCCGTGGGGGCTACCCCGTGTTAGTTATCTGGCATTTCGGCCGTGGGGGCTACCCCATGTATCTACTAGACTCGTTACCATATCGACTGCTGACTGTAGTCATGTTTAAGTGCCCTGAAACTGTCAATGTCTATCATCATTGACGTGCCCCAGATCCATTAGTTCACGCCCGTCCTCTGCGGCACGGTGTGAGGTTTGTCAGACCTAAATAGCGCTATCTAACTAATGACCCGCTCGCCATTGGCCCGGCGATTAAGTCGATATAAAAATGAGGGACTTCGTGATAGAGTTTTGGTCTAGTACGAGTTATCTGTCCGTGAGGACGAGGAATTTCATTCCTGAACCTTTACTGTCCTACCCAAGGAGGACGAGGAACCCAGTTCCTTAACCCCAATTCCCGACCCCTGGGAATCCCATGCTTTGTAGAGGGTGTGAACTCACCTTGGTTTGCTCGGTAGAAAACACAGAAAAGTCAAACAAGCAACGTTGAGGCTACTCACGTCCTATCATAGTTGTATCATACAATCAGGTTCGTATTCAAGTAGTGCACGTATGGGTTACACGTTTAATCATAGCAGTTCATCAACATTCACGTTCAACAGTAACATGTAAGGTCTGTACATTGGGCCCAAGAATCCGGCCCAAAGCAACTAAGTCCGAAATGAATTGTAAGCCCAAACAGTTATATCTGCGTATTGTCTCGAGTCGCAATTAGACGTTTGCGACTCGCAACCGGAGTCGCAAATCATGGTTTCGGTTCGTGCTGGTTTGGTTACGAGTCGCAACCGGACTCGCAACGGTGGTTTCGAGTTACAAGGTTTGGGGCTTGATCATATGCGGTTCCGAGTCGCAACCGGGTGTTTGCGACTCGCAATCTGTGTCGCAACCGGGAGGTTTCGACTCGTTGTGCTTGGTTTCGAGTCGCAACTGCTGGTTTCGAGTGGACATCTACTGATTCGGAACAGTGTACTATTCTGATTTCATGTAACAGTTGTACTAACCAACCAAATTCCTTAAACATGTTTATTTGTCTAGAAATTTCCTAAAATGGATCAAACAAATCAGAATTCAAAATATTCAACCATGCTCTTATGATGTTCATCAAGTTCTTCATACATTCATCAAATATTCAAGTAGTTCATATTGTTTATTCAAACTTGTTCATCTTGTTTCCGGGTTTATATCCTTAATCACGACATACAATCATGAACCACAATCAACAAATCACCCTAATAGCAAGCTTTCGGTTCTTCACACAAGAGCACACAATCCGATTTTTATGAACATCAACAACTAGTGTTTTAGACTACATTTAAACACAAAACATCATAGGTTCCTTATGCTACATATCCGAAATCAAGTATGCTATCTTATTAACCATTATCATGCATAAACTTAACAAATAACATACTATCACATAATCTCCATCATGTATCATCATCAACATCCGAAATATAACAAGAATCATTAACCAACAAGCATCATGAACACTAACCAACAAGCACTCAACATCAAGCACACATCATTCTTAAATCATGAAAAATACATGTGTTTGCACTAGAATTACTAACCGGTTGTGAGGTGGTGAAAGATGAAGCTTTGTTTGGTGTGAACAAGCCAAATCCGAGAAAGCCTTCTTGTGGCCGGTTGGTTTGATCCGAAAAGAAAGGAGAAGTATGGTGTTGAAGTTTAGGGTTTAGTGGTTTGTGGAGAGTGTAGAGGAGTATGTGTGGATTGTCCAAAATGGTGAACATGGGTAGTTGCTAAGGCTATATACCCGCCCCCAAGTTGTGCACCCTAATGGGTTTCGGTTGGGTTAAATGGGGTGCGTGGCCCATCCGGCCCAAGTGTTACGGTTTACTCGAGACCACATGGTCTCGAGCCGGGTTCGTGTTATCTCGGTTCCTATATACATACATCGCATACATACAAGCACACATAAATAACACCAAGTCATATAAAGGTTCGTTGTCATTAATCACATAAGTTAACTAGTCACACGTTTAAACATACAACGAAAGGTTCTAAATTTCGAGTTGTCACAGTAGACACATGTGCATCCAGAAAATCATTTCTCCCTGTGATCATTTTAAACTTTTCTGCTCTCCTCAATACACTAGCTAGACACCATTTGATGTCCATGAGCTCCATCTCTTCAGCGTCTATCTGGTCGTAATCCTCTTTCGTCAACATAGGATTTCCAATCCTTCCTGCAACCAAACCTTCATAGGATTGTAGCACAGTTGTAAGTAACACCATGTGATCTTTTGCAATTTCTTCAGAAAAACTTTGACCATCTGGAAGATTCAATGCAATGTTGCACTGTATCACACAACCATTTCCACTTTTTGAACTTTGAGAATGAAAACATGAGGTTGAACTCTTCGGATCAACACTTGGATATGAAGAAAATCCACTGCTGCTATTTGGACTTTGTTTAACAGTTCCAGATGAATTTCCAGCAATAAAAGCAGTTTGAATTTTCGGACTCTTTTCAACCTCTTGAACATTGCCTTTGTAATACATTTTCACATCTTGTTGATTACTTGGATTATTCATCCTTGCAATCTTTTGCTGTTCAAGATCTTGACCCTCAATCTTCTCGATGAACTGAGAAATCGTCAAACCATCATAAACTCCGGTGTTCTTTAAGATCATCAAAAATGTACCCCATTCTTTCTGAGGTAAAGCATCAGCTAATTTGTCCCCACTCCTCTCGTTCTTTGGTTATACTTAGCAACGACATAGAACGCACTAAGTGGCAATATCTTTCAATCAATTTCTTTGTATCTTCCCCTGGCAGGCTTGTGAATAGATCAAATTCTTTCTTAAGCAGTGCCTTTTTACTTTTAATCATCTTCTCACTTCCCTCAAACTTGATTTTAAGAGCATCCCAAATTGATTTTGAAGTTTTGTCATGTTGAAGCAATACAAAGATGTCTTCTTTAATAGCTTGCTGAAGTAGACTAATCATCATATTTTCAGCTCTGTACAAATCTCGTTCTTTATCAGTGAATTCTTTCTCAACTTGCAGATCAGTACGGGGTAGTACATATTTCTTCAAAATACACTCCCAAGATCTCAAATGATTGGCTTGAACCCAGTTCTCAAACCGATCTTTCCAACTGTAATACTCCTCAATGCTCATTAGCTTCGGGGGTTTTTGTGTAGTTCCAGTTTCATTTTCCAAATTCATGTTTTGAGCAATGGTAGCCGGAGTAGTCAAGGTTGTTGCAAATGCGTTGTAAAATTCTTCACTCATGATTCGGTATCACGTTTCTCAAACAGACACTTTTAAGCGAGATAACCTGCACAACAACTTCAAGCGAAATCAAGATTTTCAAACAAAATGTCAATTCAAGCGGAATAACCATTAGAAGTGAAATCAAATTTGCACTTTCAAGCGAAGTCAAGTGATTTTCAAGTGGAATAACCTTCTCAAGCGGAACCAGTTATATTTTAAGCGAAATCACTTATTTCGCTTGAAACAACTTCAACTTTTCAAGCGGAATCAGGTTTTTAGTCCAATTTTATCAGATTTAGTCCGAATTTTGATCTGATTTTCTCAAGGGTTTGTTAAAACACTGTTTAGCTTATGATATGTGAAATTCAGGCCATTTTAACCGTGAAAAGTTGTTCAATTGATAAAAGAAGGTGTAGAAGTAAGAAAACGAGAAGAAATCAAGCTGAAATCTGCAGAACTCCTCCTCCTGAGCTCTGATACCACTTGTATGATCGTGTATGGACCCGAAATGAGTCGATCAGAGGTATTCTACTCAAAATGAAAGGCGGAAACAGACATAATGAGTTGAATTCAGCTAGATATCACTTTTAACTATCGTTTATATTGATCCTGAAAAGTTTTACAGCAAGACGACACTTCGACAGAGCTTCGCCGTCGGAAACATTCTTCTCTAATTCCGCTACAAATGACACAGCCTATCACCAATATATAGACTTCTGATTCCGCTTGAACAGACTCAAGCAGAATGTGATTACAAGAGAAATCACAACAATTACATTTCAAGCGAAATCAAGTAGTTCAAGCGAAATATGCATCTTCAAGCGAAATCTCTTGTAAACTTGAATTCTTGAACTTCGTGCTCTGAGCAATGCAAGACTCGATACAAGACGAAGTCGACATATGCATGCACCAACAACAATATTTTCCCATTTCCAAATTGGAATCTCTGGTTGCTCCAATAATCCAGAGGGATGTTGATGTTCAGCCTTAACCTTAAGACAAGTAAGGCATTTTGATACGTATAAGGCAATGTCTTTCTTCATACCAGGCCACCAATACTGAATACGAAGATCCTTATACATCTTGTCTGCACCAGGATGAATTGAATAACGAGACTTATGAGCTTCATCCATTAGCAAGGTGCGTAGATCATCTTGACTTGGAACCCACAGACGGTCCATGAAATAATATGATCCATTGTCTTTCAGCTCGAGATCAGGCTTAATATGAAACGGTAATTCCTTACCCATCAAATCTTGAGACACACAAGTATGTTGAGCCTAAGTAATGCGGGGTTGGATATCAGATCGAACACGAACACAATGAAGCTTAACATGCTCTTTACGACTCAATGCATCAGCCACGACATTCACCTTACCAGGATGGTAGAGAATTTCGTAGTCATAGTCATTTTGAAGTTCAACCCAACGTCGTTGCCTCATGTTAAGTTCTTTCTGATTGAAGATGTGCTGAAGACTCTTGTGGTCAGTGAAAACCACACATTTTGTACCATAAAAATAGTGTCTCCAGATTTTGAGAGCGAATACAACTGCACCTAACTCAAGATCATGAGTGGTGTAGTTCTTCTCGTGTACCTTTAACTGCCTTGATGCATATGCTATGAATTTTCCTTTGCTTGAGAACACAGCCAAGACCTAAGTTTGATGCATCATAATACACGACAAAATCATCATTGCCCTCAGGTAAAGATAGAATAGGCGCATCACAAAGCTTCTGTTTCAAGGTCTGAAATGCTTCTTCCTGTTTGGTTCCCCAATCAAAGGGTTTATTCTTCTGGGTTAGAGCAGTTAGAGGAACTGCAATCTTGGAGAAGTTTTCGATGAAGCAGCGGTAATAACCCGCGAGACCAAGAAAAGAACGAACCTCAGTTGGAGTAGTAGGCGTATCCCAATCCTTAATCGCACTGATCTTGGAGGGATCTACATGGATACCTTGTTCGTTGACGATATGACCCAAAAATTGAACTTCCTTGAGCCAAAATTCACACTTGGAGAATTTGGCGAAAAGTTGTTCCTTCTTCAGGAGTTCCAAAGTAAAACGAAGATGTTGCTCATGATCAGCTCGCGTCTTAGAATAAATCAAGATGTCATCAATGAAGACAATGATGAACTTATCCAAATAAGGCTTGCAGACCCTATTCATCAAGTCCATGAAAACCGCAGGAGCATTAGTCAAACCGAAAGGCATAACTGTGAACTCATAATGCCCATATCGAGTGCGGAAAGCTGTCTTGGGAATATCTTCTTCATGCACACGAAGTTGATGATACCCAGAACGCAGATCAATCTTTTAAAAATAAGAAGCACCCTGTAATTGATCAAAGAGATCATCAATGCGAGGTAGGGGATATCGATTCTTGATGGTAAGCTTGTTAAGCTCACGATAATCGATACACATTCTGAAATCCTTTTTCTTGACAAAAAGAATGGGAGCACCCCAGGGTGAAAAGCTAGGAGGAATAAAACCTTTGCCAGAAAGCTCTTGAAGCTGCTTAGATAACTCTTGCATCTCAGACAGTGTAAGACGATATGGAGATCTGGCAATAGGATTTGCACCAGGTACAAGATCAATACGGAACTCGACTTGGCGTGCTGGGGGTAAACCAGGTAATTCTTCAGGAAAAACTTCAGGATAATCCCGAACAACAGGGATATCTTGAATAGACTTACCTTTGCCTTTATCTGCTACAACATGTGCCAAGAAAGCAACATAGTTCTTTCGCAGATACCTTCGAGCTTGAGTACAAGACATGAGTTTAAGACTACTAACAGGTTTCTCACCACGAACCTCTAAGATCTTACCAGTCGAAAGCGGCACACGAACAATCTTCTCAAAACAAACTACCTCTGCGTGATACTTGGCTAACCAATCCATACCCACTATAATATCGAAACTCCCAAGTTGCATAGGTGTGAGGTCAATAGGAAAAAGATGGTTGTTAAGGTTCAACTGGCAGTTACGAAGAACAGAATCGAGAACAATGGGATCACCACTAGCAACTTCTACTGTCAAAGGCTTTCCTAGTTTTGTTCTAGACATGCGATGCAACGGTTCGAAAGATAACGACACAAAACTCTTATCGGCACCTGAATCAAAAGGACAGATGCAGGCTAATTGTTAACAAAGAACGTACTGTTGACCACCTCGTTATCTGCTCGCGCCAGTTGAGCATTCATGTTAAAGACTCGTCCTCGAGCCTGAGCTGGATTCGCATTGGCTAATCTCGGACACTGATTTCTGTAGTGGGTCAGATCCCCACAATTGTAGCCCGAACCAGGAGGATAGTGAGGTCGTGCAGCTTGAGCTTGTTGTTGAGCAGGCAGTTGAGCAGCCTGTTGAGCTGGGTTACGAGCTGCTTGATTGGGAGCAAAGCGACAAATATCAGCAAGATGACCCGACTTCCCACAGTTAGTACAGAAACGACACTGAACTTGCGGTTGATGGTGGCTATTGCATTTGTTGCACAATGGTGCATTCCCCGCATACCGTTTCTTTGCTAGAGGTTGTGCGGGTTGGTTGGGAGCTGCCTGATTGGCTTGGGCAGTGACAGCGAAATTCTGGGAAGCCTAGCGCTTCCTAGACCCTTTCGAAGAACCAGATTCCTTGCCCTTCTTGCTCTTACCCTTCTTGCTTTCACCCTTATCAGACGACTGTTTCTTATCCTTGTCACCCTTCCTGTGTAGCTTACCCTTTCGGACCTGCGATTCAGTCAAAGTCGCAGCTAGCTCGATTGGCTGACGAACTGTGGTAGGGTTACTACCAGTGACGATATCTTGCATGGAGTCAGGTAAGCCATCAATATACATCTCGATAGCCTTCTCGAGTGGGGTAACCATTGTAGGGCAAAGTAGGCTTAGCTCCTCATACCTGTCGGTGTAAGCCCGGTGTTCACCACTATCCTGTTTCAAGTCATCAAACTCCCTTTCAAAAGCCCTTAGTTCATGACAAGGACATAATTCCCTCATCATAAGAGCTCTAAGCTTGGCCCAAGTTTGTGCTAAAGCAACCTCAGCACCACAGTCTCTCATAACCCCGTTCCACCAAGTAAGAGCCCTCTTTTGAAATACGCTGGAAGCAAACTCGACTTTGCGATTTTCAGGACACTGAACATGACAAAACGTACTCTCAATGCTCTCAAACCATTGTAGGAGCCCAGTTGCCCCTTCAGAACCACTAAACTTGAGTGGCTTAGCCGAATTGAAACTCTTGAAATTGCATGGAGCATTATTGTTGTTGTTGGCTTGGTTAACTTAAGCAATAATGTCTGGGAGTACAGCAGCCATATGCTGCACCATGATAGCTGCCATTACGCCATTAGGTAGCGGATTTTCGCATCGAGGAGGCATTCTAAAAGTGGAAACATGAGAGAAAACGAGTGAGATGATTAGTTGAAAAGAATGAGATGATACAAAAT
Organism: Helianthus tuberosus; assembly: GCA_030545235.1. Taxonomy (NCBI): domain Eukaryota; kingdom Viridiplantae; phylum Streptophyta; class Magnoliopsida; order Asterales; family Asteraceae; genus Helianthus; species Helianthus tuberosus. Next base: position 81,782 of record JARYGA010025654.1, read on the forward strand.
CGACAAAAGAAAAGATGGTTGTCATTCGTCCGTATCACAAAGCAAACGAATGACACACAGTGACTAATCAAAGTAAATGGGTTAAAAATAATGTATCGCGAAGACATGGTTTAGCCTATAAGTGGACACTCACCCTAAGAGTTCCCAGGTAAGAGTGACCGGTCCGGTTATGTGGATTTGTACGAACACTCTAGCCTAGACAGAAAACTCGAGGTACAGGCACCCACCCTTCCAGATTGCACGTGTTCACATCATTTAGACCTAAAACTTTGACGAGATTTTGAAAACTTGGAAGGCACAAGGCCAAAAGAATCATTCAAAAACAGATGATTAAATTTTCAAAATCATTTTGAAAAATTGGAGGGTTCAAAACCTTATAACAAAACATTTAAAAACAGATGATTGATTTTTAAAAATCGTTTTGGGAATTTGTGTTCTTGTTTTGGTAATCACCTAAGGATAGGTGACGTGTATGTTTTAAGATCTAAACACAAGATAACTTGTGTTAGGGTCCTAGAAAAGTTATCGTCTAGGTCAAAGCATTACTAATAACCTAATTCTCTATAACCATTGGCTCTGATACCAACTCTTCTGTCACACCCCGACCGCGTAAAACAACAAACCGCGGCGGAAACATCGGGGAATGTAGCAACAGAATTATTGTTTCGTGACCATGGTATTTAAAGTTTTGTTTTATTTATTAACAAAATAGATTACATTGTCTTAAAACACAGAAACAAGGAGTACATAACATTATTTAAACTAATCTTGCTTCTTTTATGTCACTAAGGCACAGGTCCGCCTAAGTGTATCTTGAATCATCCTATGCAACAGCTCCTGAAAACACATGTGAAAATAGGTACGTCAGCATAAAAATGCCTGTGAGATACATAGGCTTTGTTAAAATAGTATTCATGACTTAAGTTTAAAGAAATGTTTTAATAAAAGTTAGTCATGAATCTTGTTAAATGTTTTCTTTTAAAAATCATATAAAAGTGATAAGAAATCGGATTGTATAAAAGAAAGGTGTATGGTTAATTAAATAACCAAGTAAAATAAACTGTTGTAAAACAATGTCTTGTAAAGATATGTTAATTGTGTAAAATGTAATATGTCTAAATTGAAATGGTTTAAATAACGCTACGATATGTAATATCATAAAAGCACTTATATATAGGAAGTTCCAGCGGCGTATCCACCATGTTTTTATCCTATTACACATGCCTCGTTATTTAAATCACTTACCCAAACAAACCACCAAAAATGTGTTGTTTAAACCAATTTCCAAATGTTTATGTGTAAACCATGTCTATTGTCAAATGTAAATCGTGTAATGTGTAAACCAATGTCAAAATGTTTATGTGTAAACAATGTCTATTGTCAAATGTAAATCATGTAATGTGTAACCAAATGTCATGTATGGCAAGTGAAATATGTCAACTAAATGCCATAGGTAAAATGCACAAAACAAGGTATTGAAATAAATCAAAGTTATGTTTTGTAAAATAACTGCATGCTTTACTGATACAAACATCTATGCGGAAATGTTAAAATGCATACATTCAAGCCTTGTGACTGTGGCGACAAACCCTTAAACAAATTAAAGGTTTATCTAACTTATGTATATTGGATTCAGTCATTCCTTCCATCCAAACAAACCTAGGATTTTAGGAACGGGAGTTGTCAATTCCTATGGTACCATTACTTACTACCAAGTGGCGTAGCTAATGTTAATGAATGTATTTTTGTCCCATTTAAACAAACCAAATGTCATACCAAAATGTAAGCATGTTTTATGAAAATAATGTACTTTGATATGCTAAATGAACATACAAAGTAGAAATGTGAAACGATGTGTCCATACGCTGAGTAAACATATGCAACAGAAATGCAATGTAAAACAATGTGCTAAGTATGCAATGAATGAACATACATAACATGTGATGTAAAACAATGTACTAAGTATGCAATAAATGAACATACATAGCATGTGATGTAAAACAATGTACTAAGTATGCAATAAATGAACATACATAGCAAAAACATGGATAAAATCATGTACTATACATGTACTAATGAACATAGCAAGTATGAGTTATGAAATCATTAAAAACACGAAAGTAACAAGTAGGCACATGTGTTTCACCCCAAAATGTTTGAAAACAGTAAAAGAGTGGTCTATGTACTTACTTGAGATTGCTCAATAGTCTTTAGATAACAACCAAGCAATGCTAGAAAGATCACGGAATCAATCGGCACCTAATATAGGTAACTATGTTAATAAACCGGGCCTAAATCAGAGGATCGGATAGGATGAGGTTTCGTAAACCAAATGAGTATGGGAACTCATGTAATATGGTTTAACAAAGCCTACATACTAAAACGAAACTTATCCTAAGTGCTTACGACCCATCACGACCCGTTTAGGTAGCTTACGCTACTTTAACGGGTCGTTCCCATAAAACGCATTCGGACCGTCTAACTAGTCCTATGACAAGTATTATATGCCTTAACATGTCTAATAATGTTTCCTAATCAGTTTAGATGCCAAAATTTATGTTACATATGCTTAAAATGAATTTTGGCGTAAAAAGGGCATTTTGGTCATTTTTCCTAAGGCATATAATTTCCTATCATACAACTAAGTAGACTAAGTGACCATAAAGTATAACCTCGGAAGGTTATTTCTTATGCAACTATGGTCACAAAATGTGTTTGGTTGGATCCTAATGATCGACCAAACGGGTCGGGTTCGTAAGTCTAAGCGGTTGTTTAGACTGCTTACCTTTACGACCCTATATAAGCACTAAATCTAAAGTGACGAGCTAAACATGTTAAAACATGTTTAACGAGGTTTGAAAACAAGTTTGGTATCAAAACAAAGGGTCTTGATACCCGAAAGTAGTTTGGTTCCAAAATACGCAAGAATACGCATTTTGACCGAAACTACGACTCGTCACTACGCCTAAATAACGTGGTAATCAGTAGGTATAGTCACAAAGGACTATGACCATCGTGATTACGCTCACATTGAGAAGTTCAAACGAACTTTGTGTCGACCATTGACTGGTCAAAGTAGAAAGTCAAACACTGTTTGACTTTCGTGCTAAAAACGCATAAAAGAACGAAAGAAGCTTACAAGAGGTCCAAGCGATGAGGTTTTGATCTTAAATTCTCAAGTATGAAGTGCAAGGACTCCAACTTAGAGAATGAATTCAGATCAAGGTGTGAGCTTGGGTTGAGAACTTGGGGGTTTATATAGATTTCTGGTAACCGTTAGGATCGTTCATCGAAAAATGAGCTTTGATCTAAGCCGTACATGTGCACCCATGGTTTTGGAATACCATGGGCACCCAAAATAGCCCATAGATTA